>CAJNYU010003630.1:0-81624 GCA_905331475.1 Rotaria socialis
ACTTCCAACTGGAATACTGCTTCCAGTTTCCAGCACTTTCCCGTGCTTTCCGGCCAGATACGGTGATTTTTCCGCATCTTTCCGGCCGGTTCCTACAGTATCCGTCCTCCGGAATCATTGATCTGGGCACTATAAACATCATCAAATGGTACCCTTAAAAAATTTCCCTGCAAAGAATTCCTATCACGAAAATGCGACGATCTAAGCAGCTCATAATCCATTATAAACTTGCCTGAATTACAAAATCTCAAAAAACTAACAACGGATTCTCCGACCCAAAAACTGTGAGACAAACGTTTTAGGCATTTTTATGAAGCAGGTCAAAAAAACAATTTTTGTTCTGTGCGAACGAACGAACGCATTTAACTCGTTTTTCGTAATACCCTCCTTTCAGTAGAGGGAATACTTAATCGACCCATGTGAAAATCTCAGCGAAAAAGCTAGCTTAAATTTTCGTTTGGTAACCGCTTTCAAGCGCACATTTTCAACCGATTAAAAGTACTTAAAATCGAGAGTTTAAGCGCTTTAAAGTACTTGATCTTTTAACTGTGAAACAAGAATATCATACACTTTCTGCCACTGACACCATCATATTATTCGTTGCTTAGACCTAGTTTCTATGAATAATTCTCGTTTTTTCATTTAGTCGTGTAGTGAGCTATTTTATTTGATTATTTGAATTATTCGACTACTTGAGGTTAGATTCGAACACTGGTTGTTCAAATACTTTTTAGAATTCTAGATCAACCATACAAACCACTTGATCATATTTTTGTATGAACTGTGTGAACGAAACCGTCTTATAACTTGATCAAGCTACACTCTAAACAAAATCCGTTTTCTGGGAAACGAATAGGAGGTTTCCGGGTTGGTCACTATATGAAACCCTTTATAGGTTTCCGGGAAAGAGTATCCGAGCATTCGGAAACTTATCGGAAACTCTCACAGACAATCAAGCAAACTGACGCTCCCGAAAACATATTGAAGGTTTCCGATACTTCGGGGAATCTTTTAACCGTTTTTCGTTATGAATAGTATTTTAATAACAGACATATAAATGTTGTCAAATCCATCGCAGCCACGAAGTCTCCATGAATCTAAAAGCTCAAAGTTCTCAATTGAGTCTTACTCAGAAAGCCTTCTTTTCCGTCAATGCCATTGTTTTCTAATTACGACTTCCGATGCCTGTCCGAACCCTATACTACCATACTCTCGCTATCTATAAAAGTCAGGCTGCTTGATAAATTCAGAGTCTTCAAGTCTTAAACTTCCGAAGTCAGTGTTGAAATCAGTCTAAGTCTCAAATTATCCAATATTTAAATTTCATAAAGTCACAACCTCTGTAACTTCGTCTAAGCCAAACTTCTCCGGTCAGTCGAGATCTGAGAATATAGTACTCCGTCAGAGTTCATTTCATAAATCAAAATGGGAAAAAAGAATATATACAATTGAACAAAATTAACTCACCATTTCGTCTTGTATACGGAAATCTAATTGCAGAAAAAGAATATATTTTATTGAAGAAAATAAACCCACTACATTATAGTTCTTTTCATGAATCTTAATTAAAAAGAATATATTATGATACAAAATGAGCATAAAAATATCTACTTGATATATTTAGAAATGTTTTTATTTCAAATAAAAATAAGATTAAAATTGGTAATTTATGTGTAACCTTTGAGTTCCCCTCTGAAATCATAAAATAAATTCAATCGCAATGTATGAATATTAAAATATTTGAAACATGTGTTTCAATAGACGACGCTAATTAAGAACGTTTTTTTAACAGTACAGATTGAAGATGAAGGAATAAAAAGGTAAAAAATGGTGATCATCTGATGATAGAATAACTCTTCGGTGGGCACTTTAAACAGCTTACTTTTAAAATCGTTAACTATATCAGTATTCGAATTAACCTTATGTAGCCAAACTGAAACATCGTCCACATTCCACATTAATGCATCAAAATATTCATTTATAATAATAAAAAACACAATCCTCAGTAATTTTCATCTACTGAGTGCACATATCTTACTTTGGATAACAATATCAGAGTGCTCGAAGAACTATCTGTATTTCTTCTTGTCGCGAATCGAATTCAAAAAATATTTGTGTTTTGGTACATTTGACATACATCAATCGTTTTTGGTAAATAAAAATGTATCAAGAGATAATAAAAGATAGTCACAAATTATTGGAATTTCATTGATTAATTTGTAGGTAAAAGAAAAGTATTTTTGATTTGTTCATGAAAGCATAGAAACATTTTGGAGAAATTGAATAAATTATCCTATTAAATAAGAATATACATGAAAAGGATTAAAACAATATACGCCAATTTTTTTCATAAATAGATGTTAATTTACTCTTCCTAAGAGCTTAATGTGAATTATCTGAGTTAAGAAAACTAAATATTTCAAACTATATGACAACTAACAGCCACTCATCTTCAGATCACAATTCATTTTACAACAGTTGAGGTAAACAATACTAGATCGCATCTGCATGATAACATGTCTTTATTAGAGAGTTCAATTAAAAAAAGGACAAAAACGAAAATTTCTTGAATGAAATGACGATTTAGTGAAGTGTACCAAGTTTCAAAGCAAAATTCGTCATTTAATATATTTACAAGTATATACAATTAGGAATGTAAAAATAAGACAAGATTCTCTTGGAAAAGAAGAATTTTTTTGAAACTCGAGAATTCTAAAAGGTTTAGAAAACAATTTCCCGTACACTGGAGACGATTTCTGTTATAGCTACCGATTAACTCCTAAACATGTACATTATACAATGGAAACGTGAAAATGAGAAAAATGAAATTTAATACTGGTTCGGTTTTCCACTATGTTTAATGGGTTTTCGAGATATGTTCGGAAACCAAGCTAGTATTCTGGCACACGCTTTCAATGTTTCCGATCCCCAGAAACCCAAAAGGTTCTGGAAAAAAAGTTGTCGAAAATCGATAGGTTCCTGGCGACACGCTTCAAGTTTCCGAGAAAGTTTCCAAAACAAGAACGGTTTCCTAGGATCACTTTTGGGTTTCGAAAATTGTTTGATGGTTTCTGAGAAGACTGTTAAAGGTGTCCTATCCGAATTCTCAAAAACCAAACTGTTTCGGGGGACTCGGAAACCTATAAAGTGATTTCAAAAACTCAGCTTAGAGCCGAAAACCTTTCCGGATACGTTTGTGAGTTTCCGAAAGGGTTTGTGAAAGGATTTCGGTTTGGGTGTGGGTGTAAGGTTTTTTTTCATCCACACACACCAACACCCAAAAAAGTGTAGATTATATGAGATCATAAAATGTTGTTTAATAATTTTTCTCAATGATCACCGAATTGTTTTGTTTTTGAGGCGATAGCAATAAAAATAAAAAGCTATGACGAATATTTAATTACTAATAAAGTAAAAACAGAAAGTATGTTTGACATAGAGACAAGGAAGTATTAAGTAATTTTGAGAACACTTCGAAATAAAAATATCGATTTTGAAAAATAACTGATGCCTGTTAAAAAACATTCAGTGGTCTTTTGCAATGCTTCGATAATCGTTTTTTTCTTGCAAGTGCTTGATTGTTACTGCTACTGAAACCAAACTTTTTTTTTTGAGGGGGGGGAGATAATTGAAGAAAGTTCTGATGCCATAAATCATCTTATTACAGTCAAAACTAAAGATATAAATAGTCGTTATATACCTCACTACTACAGAAACTCAATCTTCACGTTTAAACACTTCGCCGAAGAATTATATCAATTGACTATGGATTTGTGTATATAATAAGTTTTGTCTACAGTTTTGATGCATTCAGTAAATCTTTCATTGTTTTAAATATTTGAAAACTTAAAAATAAAATTATTCTAAGAAAATGTTAGTTTATTTTGGATGAATATTTTTGCTAAGAGAATAAAACGTCTAATCGAAAATAGGTAAACGAATAGCATAGATTGAATCATAAAATTTAAACATTACTTGTGAACTAGTTTTTTTTTGACTTTTCGCTTTTAAGGTTATCGTCACTAGAAATGTTAATGTTGCATGTGCAGATATACTAAGAAATGCAAAAGCAAGAATCACAAAAAAATGCCACAAGAATTCTCTGCTTGATACCATATTAAATACCCGTAAAAACATGTAGCGATAAAAAAAATCATAATGAAGCATGCATGTTTATGTACTTAAAACACATTAAAATCTCTCGACTAAAAAAATGTTTGCTCAGTGTGTTGTAATATGTAAAAACATGGTGGTTTTAAAATTTCATTGGGATAAAAAAATTTAGCATGTTTCTTAAGTGTTCGATTTATAATTTGAATGGATTGCTGAAGACAAGAATTATATTTCATAAAACTGATTTGTATTAAGTGTAGTCTAGATAAATACTTCTTAAAAGAAATGAATTCTCTTATCAACTTGTAATAAATGATATATTAGTTTAATTTTCACTAGTTTAGTATAGATTAATTTCGAACAGCACAACGCTAATAAGTCATGTAATGGGCAATGGGAACGAAAGTAAGTTTTGTCTAAAAATCATACTTAAGTAAACTTTTACTAATGCAGATCTTCGAAATAGGATTGTTATTCCTTAGAACATGTTCAATTAAAAAATCTTAAACTTTACCAACAGGTAAAATTTTTGTTATGAAAATTATTCTCGACTTCTGAAGTCTATCTAATTATCACACGTTCTTTCTAAGTAGTTATCATGTACATGATGATTGTTCAATAGATTTTAGACGATTATAATTAAGTCTTTTGCCTATTGTTACGTCATATAAAATTGGAGGTACATTGAAAAGGCTGTTTCCTTTTCTACATCTAAGCTATCATTAAAACTTCACTATACTCAATCTACATCAGCATCATTTAGAAAAAGAGCTGAATTCAAAAACACGTTATGCTAAATCTATCAAAAGAAGCTGAGGTTGTTCATATGAACTGGAAATCATTCTTTCGTTACATATATTTTCTTCTAACTACTCTTTTTTTAGGACTCAAATGAAGATTTTAGATTGCTTAAGCAAATCTTCAAAATTTCTTCTACGTGACAAAAGCACACTTTATAAAAAAAAATCATGTTCGGAAAATATTGGTTTTTCTCGTACATTTTGATTTCTTTTGCATCGATACTTGCATGCATAATTGACTAGAGACTACTGATTAAATATAGCTGAATGTTGAGTAGAGCATAGCAATACACTTGTCTTCAAATAATAGATTCTTCACTTCGCCCTGTCGATCGTTAAAGGCATTAAAAAGTTTTTTTTAGCGTATACTTAATAGAATGTTAGAAACTTTTTATTTTACATATGTTGCAGACGCCTATCGTACGTGAATTTGCTTGAAAGGTTTAATTTCAGGACGAATATTTGAGTATATCTAATTACTGGACACAGTTGATTGATTTTTATTCAGCATGTACAATAGAATGTTGGCAGTAGGCCAAGGGGGAAACGGCAGACTTGAAGTAAAAAAGTAAGTCAAAGTACATCTAACTACGTCAAAGTACACTGCTTGAAGTAGTTCAAAGTAGGGCCAAGTAGCTGAAGTAGCTTGAAGTAATCTCAAGTACTTCAGGTAAATCTGAAATTGAAAAGTACCTCAAAGTAAACTACTTGAAGTAGCTTAAAGTAGCTTAAAGTAACGGAAAGTAACTTGAAGTAACGGAAAGTAACTTGAAGTAACTTGAAGTCCAAAAGTCTGCTGTTTCCCCCTTACATTAGGTACACGCTTTGATGCTTATAAAAAGGAAAAGTAGCGCTCTTACCATCCGTTACATACGTGTGTGTTCTCGCTTTTAATCTGAGATTTACTTTTAATGTCTCTGATTTTAATTGTGTCACTATCAGATAGAGGTTTTTCTTCAGAATTTCAAAGTATAGTAAAAATCAGAACCCATTTTATTTTATTTATTTTAATATATTTGATGAAATCTAACTGATTATGAGAAGCTCATTTTTCAAGTGAAATTAATTCGTAAACTATACGTTGAAACATCTTTCTGGTATTCTTAATGCTAGACAGAAATCAGAAATAAAGTGAGCGTCTAAACTCATTTTATTTCCTTTTTCTGCTGAACCTTGACTTTTGTGTGATGGGCGGTTTCATCTTTCTTTCTACTCCTTTTTGTCTAGAATAAATGAAATATCAGACACGCACTTACATTGTCGCTCATTTGCATTATGGCATTATAAATAAGTGTAAATGTTAAAATAGTCTTATTTACCGTTGTGTTATTTTATATAAAGACAAGGCCACTATGAAAATAAGTCAAAGTTGATCAAATTGTTTGAAGAATTTCACTAATGGCATGCCTTTCTTTTACTGGAACTATTATTTGAAATATATAAAAAGGAAATTTATGGAATACCATATACGTACCAATTGTTAATATTTTCAACTAAGAAGTAACTAGTTATAATCCATTTCTTATCTTTCTCAAAATTTTGATGATCAAGAATGATCGGATTTCCATCAGATCCCTGATCGAGAATTCCTTGATGAATCCCTAGGGAATCCCCAGGGACTTATCAGAGAGGGCAAGAATGTATTCACCGTTTTCTTTTGCACGTATGAAAGTATATAAGAAACTCAAGATTTAGAGGATAATATATAGTTTATTTTTAATATTAACTTCTTTTAAACGATAAACAGTATTTGAACTTCTACCTGAGGTACCTTAGGGACAGCTCATAATTTCGAAATCGCTTGTAATTTAATCTACCGGAGTCATCCGCTAAGACGGAACCTCGTGAAAAGCTTAGGTAGAAGATACTCGGGAAAAGTTAAGAGATTTTCTTCGAAAAATATATTTCAGTTGATACGAGCAGAAAAAAGTTAAGAAATTGTGAAAAAATGATTTGAACTCATAAAGCACCACAATACACTTTAAGGGAGCCCCCTGGGATTTTTCAGGGACTCGTTAAGAAATCCCCGGGGACTCCCTGGGGATTCATCAAGGGATTCTCAACTATGGATGACAATTTGCACTCTCAATCGTAAGCGTAGCATAATTCAAGCCAACCAAGTAATTTGTAGAAGTTTTATTAACGATAAAATCAATCGCTGCTTGTCATTTTTCAATTTTGCAAGCTATTAAGTCTATTCGTAGTAGATATCTTTTTCATAAAAAAAATTCAGCATTTTTCTTCTTTACGCAGGCAATGATAACTAAATATCATAATGAGAAAAGCAAACAGAACAGTGAATTTTTATTATTATTATGCTCGTGAATGTGACACTCGGAGGTGCTTACATAAGAAAAAAAGAAATATAGATGTATCAGCGAAAAGCTACATCGTTTTAAGCAACGCGTTACAATTTGTGCCAACAATATATTATGCTGCGTATCAATTTTCGCTTGTAGGGATATTTGGAGAGTAAATAAATGAAAAATCAATTAAAAAGGTGAAAAAAGAAAAGAGGGAAGTACTGATGATAAGCGGCAGCGAAGATACGTGAGTGCAGCGAACAGCTAGAAAAAAGAAGAACAAACTAAAAGAGCGAACGAGAGAGAAAAAAGGAAGAAAAAATTTGCGTAAAGCATTACATTTTTGCATCATTCTGTGATATTAATTAGCATCAACAGAAGCCAATCACGTTAAAAGGAACGATTCGTGTCGATCTTTTAATTGCCGCACACGACGCGTGCAAAAAAAAACGACCCAGGTGATCGTTTTTCCTTTTAAAAAATTATCCCAGCTAAATATATCTTCATAGAAGGCGGAAGAACCAAGATCAGTTATGAACATGGTTTTCAATCTGCGTTGAATATATTTTTTAACATAAAATTGTAAGGGCTGTTCAGAAGTGACTTTCAATAGATTATGCGCAGAAAGAAAGGGACAGCGATGCACCAACCGAAGACCTACACGGAATTTTTGTTCTAATACATGTTGTTGAGATACTGGTAGTAGAGAAAAAAGGGGAAATAGCCACGCGAAATGCGGAAAAGTGTACGTGAAGAAACATTGACGAAGCGCGTTACATGACATTTTGTGACCAGACTTTATCCATTTCAGTTTTTCTAACGATCTCTGAATATTTCCTATGATTTTATCAACTGTTGCTTTCAACGAAAGTTTATCCGTCCAAGTAAATCCTAGGTATTTGAATTCTTTGACTAACTCGATTTTGTTACCGTCTATTGTTACATTTACGATCGGTCTTTTAACTTGTGTATGAAATAATTGTACTACAGTTTTAGAAACATTTAACGGTTGTTTCTACTTTTTTTGAGTGCATAAAAACCTGATTACAAACTCTTGTAGCTTCTTTTTCTAAGTAGTCAATCATCGAGCCTAAATTTTTCATTATTGGCGGTTTAATTAATACACACAGGTCATCTGCAAATAAATGACATAAATGAGTTCCTAGATAATTTGTTAGATCTGAGTGAAACACTATAAATAAAAATACAGACTAAGACTACTGCCCTGCGGCAGTCCTATATTTATACTAAATATTTTCGAAGTTATTTCATCATATTCTACGTAAGCCTTTCTTTCTTTTAACCAACTATTAGTCATTTTTAATAAGTTGAGAGGCATACTCATTTTTTCTAGTTTACAGGGGAGAGCAGCATGCCATACACGATGATAAGCCTTTTGGTAATCAACATATAGGGCAAGCGTCGGAATATTAGCTGCCATGTTGTTTTTCACTTCCTGGCATATCGAAAGTACTCGAGTTGATAGAAGACATTTTGGGCGGAAACCAGATTGTTCTGGCGGTACTAAACGATTTGTTTCAGCCCAGCGTCTAATTCTTAGTAAGAGCATTTTTTCAAATAGCTTTGAATGTGTAGCTAACAAGGAAATTGATCGTCGAATTTGCTCACACTTTTGGATACCCGATTTCAACTTATTTAGAGTAATGATTTTTGCAATTTTCCACTCATCTGGATAACGACACTCGTTTAACCATGTATTGAAGCTTTTAGGTAAACACTTGATGTAACTTGGAGGAAGTTTTTTAATTATAAAGTTTGACACTGAGTCAAGGCCTGCTGATTTCTTAGGCTTTAAGGTTTTAATTATACGCGTAATTTCGACAGTGCTAGTTTTTTCTACGCTATCATTCAACACTGATAATCTATTTACCAACTCTTTATACTTCCTATTTATCTGGTCTTTATGTTCATTGGAACAATCCACTGCAGGTACTTTGAACTGTTCGCTGTAGTACTGGAATAATTCATTTGTAATTCCTTATTGTGTTGATATTATTCCCAAGTGAGCAAAAGACTGGTTAAATGACTAGTCTTTTTTCTAGTCAAGTCGACCCGTCCCGTCTAGTCTTTGTCTCAAAAACTACTCGTCCACGACTAGTCTGAGTTTTTATCCGTCANCTCATTAAGCTGACTAGACAAGACGGGTATGCAAGACATTTCAGACTAGACTAGACGGATCCTGCGGACATTTCTGACTAGTCATGTCGGCAGTCTTCCTTCATTTTTTGCTTACTTGGGTTTTAGTGCCCTCCAATAGTTTATAGAATGGCAGCGAACGCGATTTGTATATGCGAGATAAGTGTGTTCAAAACGCTTTATCTGATTTATCGTACGACGTTTGAATGTTAGATAAAAAATTTTGTCATTGAGTATTTTTATGTTTTGCTATATCAACTTTTAATTCTCTTGCCATTGTGCGTAAAAGCACCCTCGCCTCCTCACTAAAAATTCTGTTATGTCTTGAATGATAATATCTATTTCTCACTTTTCGTATTTCTTTTAATTTTTCGATGATATAAGTCGGTAACGATGGTTTATATTTATCTCTCTCTTTCCAATGAGTCACTCTGTTTTTAACAGCCGCGATGAAACGAATATATTGCTTATACCACTCATCTGCACTATTTACGGTGCGAAGCAGTGTATAGCGATCCTTGGAGAAATTGTTTTTTAATGCGATGCGAAGCAGAAGCATTTGCGTAGTTCTTCGCGAGTTTATTTTATTTTATTTTATTTTATTAATGCGATGCGAAGCAGAAGCATTTATGTAGTCCGTCGCGAGTTTTTAATGCGACGCGAAGCAGAAGCATTCATGCAATCCTTCAAGGATTATTTTAATGCGATGCGAAGCAGAAGCATTTATGTAGTCCGTCGCGAGTTTTTAATGCGACGCGAAGCAGAACCATTCATGCAATCCTTCAAGGATTATTTTAATGCGATGCGAAGCAGAAGCAAATTATGTAGTCCGTCGCTTTTTTTTTAAAATTCTTTTACTTACTTGACGCACGCATCACAGTCGTCGTTTTGTGTCGCAATGATCTCGAGAATCATAAATCATAGAAAATTCGTTGAAACGTGAGATCAAAGTATCACGATCGAACTGCTTACATCTGAAGTTCCATTCACTCACAAATGTCGTTCCGAAATGACGAAAATGAAAGAAATTTATCAAGAGATAATTAAAGTGACGTCATGAACATATGTTAGCCACTATAGTCTATTCATTGACAGCTGATCTAAGATAATGAATCATGAAGATAATTAATCGATCAATCGAAATCGATCTTTAAGAATATATCGCTAAATAAGAATAGAGTTTTCTCAGTGATGAAACTCGTCATGTCGACATAAAATGCATTTAAGATTTCTCTGAATTGACGATTTTTCGTAAGAGATACGAATTAATGCTTCGCATCGCATTTCGTATACGAGTGAAATTCGAATACCATCTAGTTCTCTTTTGTTCTTCCATCCAGAATATTTGTAATAGCGCTAATACTACTTCAAATATCTTCTAATTTGTAAGAGGGAAAAAACGTTTGTATCGAAAAAAATGTTATCACATGATAGCAAAATTGGCCAATGATCACTAGTGCCAAAACATAATGTCTCACTTGAAATAGTACTCATATTAGAGAACGGCAAATGTAAATTACGTAGGGAGCGCTTAGACGTGTTGGTCATGGACGTAATATCATTGAGATTGTTTTTCATTTATCCATTCTCTAACGCACGCACCTCTCCTATCAGTTGTTGGACTATTCTATTCTTTCACTGTTGCATTAAAGTCACCTGATAGTATGGTACCTTCTATTACAAACGGCTGAATTTCATCTAGATCACGCTGTTGACTAGTGGGCCAGTAAATACCAATGATACGTACTGGTTCCGATAGTCCTGTTATATCAATAATAACCGTGTTTGGAATGTTAACCTCGATGCGCGTCGCTTTCAGATGACCCCCTACTGCTATGCATACTCCTCCATTTTTGTTAGCACCCTTTTGATAGAACGTGTTAAAATGTGGTAATCGACATGTGTTCTATAACTCTCCTACTTCTGTAAATATACAAATAGAAGCTTGAACTTTATACACTAAGTCAATAGCTTCAACTACACGAGTGTCCCAACCTTCGACATTATAGCACAAAAATCCTTATATATTCTTTTTGGTTTCATAAGGAAGCTATTACAACCTTTTCCCATTCTTCTAAGACTATATTCAAGGTCCTACCTGTGTACTACTCGTCTAACAGATATAGTACTAAATTCCTGATCTTTAGTTGAAAAATTCCAAGTTTTCAGCCGGTGCAAAGCCTCATCTCTAGGATTGTATAAATAATTATGTGAAGGAAGAAAAAAAACTTTAGTGGGCACATTAAGATTTGATGTTCTACTTACCATTCTGTGTTGATTTGTATATTGATGAAGGCTGTTGATCGGTTTGAACGATGCTATTATTATGCGAAGTTGGAATCAATTGAGCCTGGTGATTTAATTGGAAGCCATTTATTAATCTTGAGGATGCAACATGAAAGCGACTGTAGTATTCGTTCGCAACTGATACCAACGATATTCTTTCACTTTTGCCAGAAGTTAACGTTGCTAGTATAAAATATTAAATAAAATCTTTCATAATGTTGATAATATCTGGTAGGGCTGCTTGATGTAGTTGAGTGCCGAGCGTAACGGTTTTCATGCTGGATGATCATAGATCTACTTTATTTTCTAGTCGTTTGTTACTATCGATAATTTTTGTCAGATTATCCTTGATAGATTCAAATGTTTTTCTGTATCTGATGTACGTAGAAAAATCGACTCGACAGTTGTACGTGGTTGCGCAATATTCCATTGTTTTTATAAATGATTATCACTTGTTGGAAATGGTGAAAAATCTTAATCACGGAGTTCGAATATAGGCAATTTTTCTTGCAGTGATAATCGTTGTAATAATCCTTTTTGTATCGCATCTTCAACATTCTCTTTCAATTGGTCCTTATATTCTTTTATAACTTGACATTGACTATCTAATGAATGATGAGTTCCATCACATTGAGCACATTTCGGTTCATTTTTACACATATACGGAGTATCTACCATCAAATTCTCAAGACAAATTCGACATTTGTTTTCTGAATTGCATTTATTTCTTAAATGACCTATACACCAACATTTTGTGCAGTACGTTAGACAGTTTCCAGGGTAAAACTTGTTGATCGATAACCACGAATGACCTATTGCTATTCGACCCAGTTGGAGCACAGCATTATATTCACTATAATCTTTTACATCGAATCGATAATCATATGTTCTTCTTTGGTAGGAATAATGAATACGTTTAATTCTGTCTGCAGAGACAATCATTCTTTGTATTTCATTTGAGATAAAATGTCCTTCTAGTTCCCTAGGAACATATCTAACTACAAGAACAAATGAATCGGGTACATATCTAGGTTTCGCGATGACAATATTAATTCCATTTATTTTTGTAGGCCATTTATGCGAACCAACGAGAGTGACGTAATCTTCTTTATTATTAACACCTAACTTGAGCTTTTCCCCTAACCATCCTACTAATGTAAACTTATTAATTACAACGCCCTTCGATTGTAATTCTTTAAGTATAAGATCACTCGCATGAAGAGCTGTTGGAATACTATGACGATCAGCATCCGAGGTGAATTCAATAAAAAAAAACACGGCATATTAGAAGATACCGAGTGCTTCAATTGATTAAAAGAAATTCTTTTACGATTCATAGAAGCTTGATTTATCACTTGATGTTGTCTTTCACCTGACGACATTGAAGACGATGGTTGTTGTGATTGTAAATTAATCTCCTGTTGTATATATTGCGATTGCTTATGTGTATTGCTGTCGATACCTTTTCGAGGATATTTACGACGACCCCTTCCATTGTTGATCGAACTTCCACTTTCGTCTAGCGGATGTCTACGCCTAGGAGTTCAATTCACTGGTTGCACTATTTGTTGTTGCTGATTTGATTTGGAATAATTTGTTTGCAGAAACTTGTGTACGTTTAAAGCTGCTTCCGGGCATTCCGATAGAATTTTGATATGGATTCAACTTGAACATTTGATATAGATCCCTGTTCCAATATCTCATATTTGTTTCCGGAAAGGTGATCATTTTTATGACCATTATTATTAACTCCCTCTCCCATCATTCCTCTCTTATCGACTTAGAGAGGCAGATGCACAAGGAATGTAACGATATCAAAAAGAAAAATGCGACTATACTTCACGAAGCAAAAGGATGAGAACAGTGAATGTACCAATACGACAAACATGAAACGTAAAAATTTCATAACACAAAATACAGGTTCGTGGAGTTCCAAAAGCTCTATTGTACTCGTATATTGAAACATTTCTTTAACAAAAGCTTATTGATTAAAATATGATAAAAGAATAAGCCGTATTTATGTGAAATAAAACTCAGCTTCGTATTAATATGCAGTTGATATAGTACTTCTTTTTAGCAAAAACGTTTGTTTAGGAAAGTTTTAGAGCTGACTTCTAAGATAGAGCTTCTGGAGCTCTACAGAATCATTACTATCATTAACCTGCATAGTTTTATTAGAGAACACATAAATACATGTGAATTATATATTGTTTTCTCGAAATTGAATGATATTAGATACTTTTAATAATCCTGTAATAGCTTTTTTCTTTCTTTATTCATACACGGTCAATTTATATACTGAATCTACCGGAAATGAAACTAATGAAAATATTAGACAAATACTGAGATCATAAGTCTTTCTTTTTATGGCTCACGCGTTATAATTCAGTACAAGAATGAAAATTCACATACTGTAATTTTGTCACTAATGGAAAGTCTAAAAATGAATTGGTTGATGTGAACTGTTTTATTGTTATACTATAGAGGCTAGAGATTTTAATCTGTTCATGTGTATGGACGTTCATCATATTGGTATAAAAACTGATAATGAGACCAATAAACATATTCAGCGTGACTTAAAAATAGCACTCCTACAAAAGATTTTACTGATTATATTTGGGTGTGGGTGTAAGTGTTTTCTTCTTCATCGACACTCACATCCACACCCTGAAATGAGATGTAAATATCAAGATTTTCTAGAGTGCTGCACTATGGTTTGAATAAGAAAAAAGCCACTAGAATAAAATTAACGTGAATTTACAGCTCGAATGACTTACCAACAGGTCGTAAAGTAGCCATCTTAGGTGTTACCTGATGCGCGATGCACACAATAAAAATACAAAACTTTTGTCATAACGTCAAAATAATTTTAATAAAATAAGAATATCGCCGACATATCAAAGCTATGGAGATCTAAAGGATTTTGGTCGATTTGCTTCAATAATGGTTCAGCTCAAAAATCGTCTGGAATTTCAAAGTATCGTGCTCATCACACATCATCTTCATTTTGTTGTGGGTAAGTTGAGTTCAGCATGATGAATTAGAAAAAGGAGCTTATTCGGTTATGTGAAACAATAGAAATAATCTGGGAAAAGTATTTTAATCATTAGTTAAAATATGAATTTTATTTTCGTCGAAATTTAAAGGCATCAATGTGATTTCTTTATCTAATCATATATAAATGTAAGAAAAAAAATACGTTTTACTCTACCATTGAATAATGATAATCTTGAATAAATCTCAATAAAAAAAGAATTCCATGTATGACTTACTATGTGTTAATATTCAGCGTAAACAAAAATGAAATGCTACAAATAAAATGAGTTCTGTAAAGAATATTTTGATAGAGAACCATTAAATAAATAGTATATGATTTTCTCCTCGGTTGCAATAAAATGTATGTAACACACTCTCATATAGTCGATGAATCAATACCACTCAAACTCAAATATTATTTGCCGATCGAATCAGTAGTAGAACTTATTTATATACTGAGCAAGCACCAACATTACCAGGTTTAATACTGCACAAGAAAAATAATGTACAGTGCGATACAAAAATAGTTATGTAGTATTATTAGGTAAACAAAATATCTACTGATGTGACAAAACATTGTCTGTACAATATTGTTGTAAGGTGCACCAAGGGCAAAACATGAGCATAATTTATTTCTTTATTTTTTGCATGGTTATATAGAGCTCGTTGGGCTGATCACGAATATCACCTTTAAAACATTTTTGGTCACGTTTTGGATGAAAAAACTTCGAAATGCGAAAAATAGCTATAAAATGGTCT
Organism: Rotaria socialis; assembly: GCA_905331475.1. Lineage (NCBI taxonomy): Eukaryota > Metazoa > Rotifera > Eurotatoria > Philodinida > Philodinidae > Rotaria > Rotaria socialis. The sequence goes on from CAJNYU010003630.1 coordinate 15,455, forward strand.
ATTTCACACTTTTTTCAAGAAATTTCAAAGTTTCGATCAATAATAATACTGATGAGACTTCGAAACTAAAAATTCGAGTTGAACTATATTAGCTTAAGAATTTTTCATCATTCATATCTGTTTCAGTAAGACTGACACGGTTGTCACATGACACAAAAAACGACCAATAGCACGTCATTCTACCAAACCTATCTAGTCTTTTGTTCTACAACATTTCCCTAAGCTTCTCATGTCATTCGAACCGTCAAGCGAAGGTCAAAAAACGCCTAGCATGGATTTCGACAAATTTTCTTTTCTCATAGAGAAAAACTGATTTTACTGGAAGCAATGCAGTTAAAAAAAATGTTTTTATCATTCGGGTCAAACTTCGTCCAATTTCGATTTCGACATGAACAAATAGGTAAAAAAATGGTGTAGAATTCAATGGAGCTATTTAAAGATCTCTATTGAATCTTTGAAGATCCTCAGGAAAATATTTTCTTATGAAACGGCGGCAGTCTATGTTTCGTGTGGTGAAATGAGTGGTGCCACACGTCTAGAGTTTGAAGATGAGAAAAGATAGACCTTACTCATACGCATGTATTTGGCTATCTAATGTTGTTACATGACGTATCTAACATAGTACATCTTTTTAACTGCATTGTTTCCAGTAAAATCAGTTTTTCTCTATGAGAAAAGAAAATTTATCGAAACTCATGCTAGTTGTTTTTTGCCTTCACTTGACGGTTCGAATGATATGAGAAGGTTGGAGAAATGTTGTAGAACAAAAGACTAGATAGGTTTGACAGAATGACGTGCTATTGGTGGTTTTTGGTGTCATGTGACGACCGTGTCAGTCTTCCTGAAACAGATATGAATGATGAAAAATTCTTAATCTAATATAGTTCAACTCGAATTTTGAGTTTCGAAGTCTTATCAGTATTAGTATTGATCGAAACTTTGAAATTTCTTGAAAAAGAAACTACGAAATAAACCATTTTATATCTATTTTTCGTATTTCGAAGTTTTTTCATCCAAAACGTGACCAAAAAGTGTTTTAAAGGTGATATTCGTGATCAGCTCAACAAACTCTATATAACCATGTAAAACATAAAAAAAAAAAAGATTTTTTACTCATGTTTTGCCCTTGGTGCACCGTCATAAAAAGTAAAAATTGTTACGTCATGATTCTTTTCGATTAATGACTCACAGGGTGAAATCGATGTCAACCTTGGTTTGCGGCGAACGCACACATTTCTGTTCTTAGTGTTTTTATGAACACATTTGCCAATTCAGCCGTTTTAACTACAACAAATCATTGGGATTTACAAAAGGCAAACAAACGAAATACTTCATAAAGAGAAAGACATGCATTTATGCTTTTTTTTCTCTTTTTCTTTAGTATTCAAGGTAATTTGATTTTTTTAAATTCGACTCGTTTCGCTTGTTGAAAATCAGTACTCAGACTGCTTCTGCTAGTCAGTGCTGTGAAATTTGACTATTCTATCGAAGGTTTGCGCTCGAGAAAAAAAAAGAATTTTTTTCTCAGGTTATGTATGAATCGTTGAGTTTAATTTTTGTCATCTGCGTTACTATTATTCTTGTTGAAGTAGTCTGTTATTTTGCCACCCAGCATTCATATTGACTACTAAGAATGAGTTGTCTTAAAATATGTACCAATAAAGTTTAAAGACAAGAACACTTTGCTTTTCGTTATGCAATACAGTGAATAGATATCGGCGATCAAACATGTCAGTAGCTTCACAATTTACATCGATTATAACCTGCTCAATGTGTATAAGACCAATCTAATTTTAAGTTTGACCAAGTAATGTTACAAAATCATTTCAAGATTTATTATGAATTAGGAAAACAAATTAGTTTCTCAAGTGATTCATCTGATAGCTGCTTAAATTTAATGTGAGTTAATAATGGCAAACTTTGAGAGCGGTAATATTGATCTCATCAAATAGTCGTCTATTGCTAAAAGTTAATTCGTTATCTTATGAATTAATAATATGGCCATTGTTGGACGTAATAATAACTATCACTGTTTGACAAATCAAATATGATAAATCATGTGCGTTCAACTCAATAGAAATATATTAGTTAACTAATAAAATATTTGCTTTTGCATTGCACGTACTTTGCCTCAGTACTGGAACGGTTAGTAAGTGATTGGATCGAAGATTTCTTACAAAGTGAGTTTATGACATTAATTCCTATCGATATCAAGTATGCTATTGATAAACAATTCGATGGATATGTTAGCATTGTCATAATCATAAAATTATTTTAAATTTTCTACCCTACACCGTACACATCGGAAAGAATATCACTTTCAAAATAGAATAAAAATAAAAACTAGTAGCGTTATAGAAATTTCATGCGATTAATGTAATTCTTAGCAGATCAATAGGATTGATCGTGGGTTTGAGTTGACTGTTAGATAGACTGCCGGTCGGTATAATATGACTAGTTTATATTGTTAATGGAGAGGCAAAAAAGAAAGTTGGTTTGCAAAGTGTAGCATACATTTTAGCGACTACTCTGTAGATTTATCTATCATAATATCAACAGACCATATCCTCAAGCAATCATTTAATAAAATAAATCTAACAAATCAAGTCTATAGGCGAGAAGTGGTGAGTATTTATACTTTTTTTAACCTTCTTCAACAGAAGAGAAATATTCCTTCTTTCTTTTTTTCGAAGTACAATATTATTGAGCAGTGTCTGAACCGTTTTTATAAATATTCACACCAGTCGTGAATACAACTATTGGCATTCATCATTAGTAATAAAAGATAAGGACAAACAGCCGTTACTTTTATGGTATCATGATGTCCTAAAATTCTATGAAATATCGTAATCAAACATTAATTCTTTTTGCGCACACGTCTAGAGAAAAGAAATTCTTAATGAGTCACAATACAAGTGCAGTTTGCGTCTCAAGCTGAAGTTAGTTACTGTTGATATAAGCACACTGCCTTATAACGTATGGAAGAAAGAGAAAAAGAGTTCAGCTTCATGAATATAAAACGAGTGCAGTCTGCCATACGATACTTTCCAATTCACAAGATTTCGTTTTTGTATTTATTCTACAGCCATACTTGTCAAATGTTGATATTATTTTAAAAGAATGATCTCTAGGTACAGCATAGAGACAATATTTGTTCATATCCTAGAGCAAAAGGTCGAGATTGAGTTGACAACGTCTCTGTAGTGGATAGTTTTTATTGAAAGTTTCACAGGGTTTTTGTCCTTAAACTTTATTTCTTTCGTGATACATAATAATGAAAACCCACGGAAGTAAAAAAATACCTTCGTCTGCTTATTTTTCTGAACATGTGACATTATATATGAACCCTATTATTATAGTCGAGAAAGAATTTTTTGAAAATTTTCATGGTAAATATGTTGGCGGAGTTTTTTTCTTCTCTAGTAATAAATGTAATTATGTTTGCTGTTCGATTTGTTTTTAACTATAACTGAAGCATTCATACTTCAGGATACATCAACAGTTACAAAAAAAATACATCTAAAGAACCGAACAACTGAAATTTTTTGTCGTGAAAATTATTCTCTATTTTCATATTGAAAAACTTACTCGTGATTATTCGTCACGCATATTCTCATTCAATTGAAAATCAAATAGAAGCAATGTTTTATATGTAGAGTTATATTCAATCAGTATGAAACACGGTCGTATAAATTTTCACGTTGAGATTAGATTACGAATTCATTGTGTGCAGTCTATTCTAAAATTTCAGCTCCTACAAAGGCAACATTAAGTTTTGTGCACTTAGATATCAATTATATTCTTGTTCATATTAAAATGCTATTTATTGTATCGACTATCAGTATAAAATATCGCTGGCTTTCCTTGAGCTGATGACAACATAATACTTTTTTTACAACGTTTTAATACTCAAAAAAATCAATACTGCTGATTCGTGGCGCTTTTATTGCTTTTTTATTTTAGATTTATATCGTTGTAAAAATCGGACGCATTTTAAATGGCAGAAAGAGAGAAGAAGAAAGACGAACTAAACAACGTATTTTTTTACTTTCTTGCATTGAGACAGAAAAAAAAGAAAGTTGATGATGTAAGCAAACTTGTTGCTATAATAATGGTTGATATATTTTCTTCCGAACAAGTCGTAGGGAACGCGGAACATTTTATTTTTTCTGTAAGCATGCTATTCTCTTGATGGAATCTTCTTCTTTTTAGAGAACGATTTCAAGTGTTAAAATGTGAACAATCTAGCATTTTTATTCAAAGTTTTTAATGTTTTATATTATGATCTAACTTCATGACTGTTCTATACTTGTGTTCAGATACTAATGAATTCATTTTTTGCCGCAAAGGAAAAGTCTTCTAACGATGTAAGTAAAATATGATTCTTCTATGTAATTCTTGAAAATGAAAAACAAAAATGATATTACTATCTGTTATGTCTTCTTCTCGCTCACATTATTATACTCAGTTATCAGCGAGACAGCAACGTGATGGTATGACAACAGAACGGAACAAAAGGATAATCCCCCTTCGCATGGAATCGAACCATGCACCTCCTGCTTACCGGGCAGACGTATTAACCATTTTACTAGAAAGGGTATCTCTCTCCGTCTTACGATTGTATGGGAACAATACGATCGTAACACTATCAATAATATAATTCTACCAATATTGACACAATAGTTAATCAATAAATAAAATCTTTTATTTTCATTGTTTCAGTTTGAATAGAGAGTTAGATTTCGTTGTTTGTTAGTGACATTTTTTAAGCGAAGAATAATTTTGTAAGATCTAGTTTTGGTCGATATTAACAAAAGAAACAGTAATTTTCCCTGTGTCAAGGTTCTTTTTCTTTGAAAAGAAAATTGGGACTCATTTACGCTTTCATTAAACGAGACAATTGCATGGGAATGGATTTGATTAATGTCAAAAGTATCTGAACGAATAGAATGACAGAGCGGAATGAAGTACTTTTATTTGCCAAAGAAAAATGCATAATCCTCGATAATTTTCTCCTCTTATTCGGAACAATATGAGTGCAGCTAATCCGTTTCGCAAAATTCAAGACATGCATTGATCGATAAAGCATTACGGTTCAGTTCTCTTTCATGCCAATGCACCTTGAATTAGTCAGAAGGAGAAGAAAAGAAAAGAGCTGAATAAACATTTTTAAATACATTACATATGATTCAAATATTGTTATAGATTTCCTCCGAATGATTCATCGAATCAATGAAATTTCTTTCAGCAATAAATCTTAGACATAATTCGTCATTGGTCATCACTTGTATTCTACTAATAATATTAGGCGTTATCCGATGGTTTTTCGATGGATCAACAATATTTATTAAGTCTCCCGCTCAACCACATGCAACTTCTTCATCTATTGGTTCGAATAAAAAGCAAATTGTTTTCTATCGTCGGCAGGGTTGTTCGTGTGCACGACCTATTTTTGAATATGCATCTAATGTTCTAGTTGTTGATGAAACATCTTCATCTCTTTGTAGTCAATATGCAACATTTCGTGGCTTTCATCAACGTATTATAGCTATTAGTATGTATGGCCCGAAAGAAAATACTTTATTTAGTTTTAAAACATCATTGAATTTTCTATATGAACTTATTGATGACATGACAAATATTTATCCTGGCTGGATCTTACGAATCTATCATGACTCATCGATCAAAGAAGATATTATTTGTCCGATTGAATGTGCGCATAATCATGTTGATTTTTGTAATGCAAGCGCGATGGGAAATCTACGTAATGTAAATAGCTACATGCCACCAAAAATTTGGCGTTTTCTACCTGTTGGTGATCCACTTGTTGATGTAATGGGTAGTCGTGATCTTGATTCACCATTGGCACAACGCGAGCTAGATGCTGTTAATTATTGGTTATCAACAAATAAACAATGGCATGTAATGCGTGACCATCCATTACATACTGTTCCAATGCTTGGTAAGAAGCATCTTTTTTTCTACATGATTTTTTTTCTTTGGAATTCTATTGTATTATTTTAGGTGGTATGTGGGGCTTTCGTCCAGAACTTAATCGAACAATGGCTCGGCAACTTTTGAATCAGATTTTAAATCGTTCATTAGTGAGCCGATATACTGGCCGAGGTGATCAAACATTTCTAACAGATTATGTATGGCCCCATATTCAAGAGCATCTACTAGCACATGATAGTCATTTATGTACTACATGGTATGGAAAAAATTCTGAACCATGGCCAACGCGTCGACCATTATTGAATGCCACAGGTTGTTTTGTTGGATGTGTACGGCCTTGTTGTCGAATAAATAAACATCCATTTGGAGAATGTCCAGTGGCTTGCCGGCCAAAAAATCATACAGATTGGACAATGTGTTAGAGTTGGTGTTTTTTTAATTCTTTTATTGTTGATGAAAAAATAATGTTCAAATAATATTCCCCTATTATTGTTATTATGTGATAGATTTTTTTTTAAAGTTTTGACTAAATTTATTTCTATTTGCAAATAATAATACTGTCAAATATTTTCAAAATTGAAACAATTTTCTGAACTCTTTATAGTTGAATTATGAAGATTTGTCATTGTTAAAATATTTTCATTATAAAAGTATGAATACATATAGTCGAATGGGTTCATACATGATCACAATACGTACCAACCGAACGTAACGAATATCATGGTTCGAACCTAACGTTCGGTACAGTATGTCTCCTCAACGCCACAGGCAGGACAGACTAGTTCACCTGGCCTATCCAGTTTGTGGAGAAGAAAAAATTAAGCATGATAGGAAGCTGGGGAGACTTTCTCTGTCTCATCTAGTGCCGTTAACTCATCCTACATTTCTTTTTCGCCAAATTTTCTTGTCTATATTCATCATTTTCTAACAGATAAAAAAAACAATTATGTGGTAGCTATATAATTGTGTTTCAAAAAAATCCTATTCATTGTGCTGTTCACATCATTAAAACAATGACATCATGAGTGTTAACTATAACTACTATTCACTTTACTTGAAAAAAGGGAAAGAATGAAAATTTATTCAGACTACTGAATTAAATAGGTTATGAGTCAGGAATCTAGCGAGATATTGGTCACATTTGCACTCGATTTTGACTATATTTACTTTAGTTGTTTCGTTTCCTATGCCTAATGACACATGCTTACTTCTGTTTTTTTTCTCTTTCGTATTTTTTGGGCGACAACTTTGTTGAGTCAAGAAATTGCCATACGCTGTAGTAACCACATCCATGAAACTTTTTTTTTCCTATTGGGCAATTACCGTTTTAATTTTTCAGCAAGCATATAAAGTCCTCGTGTTTTTTTCTCAATCTGACAAAAGAGCAATAACTTAGAAATATGCCGATTTCGATAAATACATTTCAAGATTTATCAAATGAAATTTTTCTTGAAATATTCGATTATCTTTCAATCGAAGATTGTTTCAATGCATTTTATAATCTTAATTGGAAAATAAAATCGGCTTTAAAATTAGCTGGTTTTTCAATCGATTTAACATCAATATCTCGAAAAACCTATGATGAATTTTATAAGAAAATAGTTTTTCCGAATTATTATCGTCAAATACGAAAATTAAAATTAAATAATGATTTAACAATTAATTTACTTGAACAATTTTTCAATGACTTTCAGCTTGATGATTTCGAACAACTTCGATCAATAACATTAATTAAACCTTCGTATATGACATTGGGCAGTTTTGCATTAATGGTACCTGATCTTAAACGACTCGAACATATATCCGTTGATTCAAATTCATATCCGTGCAATTTCTTTGAATCCATTACAACAAATTTATTATCGATGAATGCTTGTTATTTACCGCGATTAGAAATTGAAGATGAATTATCATTTCAATCGAATATTAAATATCTTACAGTAACAGTCGAAGATGTAACATATCTTCTCAATTTATTGGCTGTATTTCCACAATTGAAATATCTTCATGTCTCATTGCCATCAACATTGGACATAGATGACAATAGTGGTCTGCCAATAATAAATATAATTCCATGTAAAAATCTGCAAACATTGAAACTTGACGTATTAGAAAGGTCCAATATTGATTTTTATGAAATTGAATATATTTTCCTACAAACATCATTGGATAATCTCAAATCATTTTCATATAATTGCACAACGAAATCTTTAGATCATGTTGATGTTAGTCGTTGGAAAAAGATTTTAGCAACATATTTATCTACAATAGAAAATTTTCATTTCTTCGTTCAAATTCCATTTAGTTCATATTCATTCGATAATATCAAAAACGTTTTTAATCATATACAAACAGATCTTGGTTCATCATTTCCATTTTCATTATCAATTGATTACCTATATTATATAATTCATACGGAAATTTATTCTAAAACTCATTTTGATTTATCGTGTAAATTATTAGAAACAGATTCCGATTTGAATTATGACCCAATAAGTTGCGAATCAACAACGAAATTTTCAAAAGTCGATTCACTTATCTTGAATAGTCATTCGATTTCATCGTTTACAATCTTACCTAAAACTATCAAACATCTACAAATTCATGATCAAGATGATCATGTCAATCTTAATAAACTTCTTAGACAATGTTCCAATCAACTTTTATCATTGAAAATTATTGGATTACCATATGATTTATCGCCTATGCTTAAACTTCGCCAATTAACAATTCAAAAAGTAATGTTCAAATTACAAATGGTACCGAAATTATCATTCCTATGTCCATGTCTTGAATTACTTACGATTGAAATTGATTGTATTCAAGAATTTAAACAAATCTTAAGTCAACTTCAAAACCAATCGAACTTGAAGGAACTTAAATTTATTCGTGTATTTTCAAGAGATCCAAAGCAAACATGGACACGTTGGCTTGATGAAAATCAATCATCACTTGATAATAGCAATACAAGCTATGAAATAAAAGATCTATTCTTATTTATTTGGTTATAAGGGAAAAAACAGATTAGAAAATACTGTACAAAAAACAAACGAACAATATTTATATCCATTGTGGATTTTCGTCAATTGCGTTTAGTTGACTATAACGTGGATTTATAGATCGTTTAGTTGCATGTCTTTGTCGATTCGAAAGTTTATTATTATTATAAAGAAGACGTTTCAGGGGAATAGCATTTGTCGATTGACGTTTATTACGTCTTGGCGTTGATGTCAGATGAGGTTTAAGTAAAGTATTTTGATTTGGAGAATTTTTCGGTGTACTGGTCGCACATGCTGAATTAGCGAAAATATTTTTTTTTGGTGATAACAATAAAAAGTTTTTTCTCTTATGAATTTTTCTATATTCATGATATGTTGTCGAATGCAATATAGCTTGTTTACGAGTTAAATATGGACATTGATGATCTAATACACATGTTTCATTTTTTATTATTGTCGACGATGAATTTATTGTTATATTGAAAGGTTGAAATTTTTCCAAATAACTATTATTTGGTTCGATAATGCGTAATTCCGATATTAATTGATTGATATGACATTTAATATCTCGTATACGTTCATGTTCATTTGGCATCGTTGAGGATAAAAATAATAATGTATCACTCATCTAGAAAGCACAAAAAAAAGAAAAGAAACTAATGTAAAATATTTTTCGTCCATTAGTCAAAAAAACAAAAAGTAAAAAAGCAATGCGATCCCTTTTTACTTCCATTAGATTACGTATCGATGGTTTACAATGACATCAATGTCTGTTATTATGATTGTATAAAAGAGAAAGATGAATCTAAGTTGAGACTGTAAAAAGAAACAAATAGCTCAGCATGATTCTATCTTCAAACGGGTCGGCAAAAATGCACATCCTACGATGCCTGCTGCTACCGATGATGATGATGTACTATACTTGTCATTCACAGTGTTGACAACAAAACTAGCCCCATCAACACATATATACATGTGCGGATCTCATGCCGAGAACAAGAATGATTGATTATGATGAACTAATTTGTAAGTTAATTACTGTCATCATCAACTTGTTTGTTCTAATGCCTATATGTGAAAATATGGGGAAAAAAATACATAGAAAGGAAAAACATCTCTTTCGCGCGATCGATTGGTTCAATTTCCTTTTTCGAATGAACGAAAAATATATTCATTGGACATCAACCGAAACAAAAAGAAATGAAGAATGAAACGAATCTTCTATGATTATCGGCGAACCGTGTAAGAAACAGCAGAATCGTTTCACATCTTATCCTATCGTTTGTTAATAAGGGCTAGTGAGTGTTGCCGAGTTTGTTTGATCAGTATACAGTAGAATTCAATCATCCCTTAGGCTCAGCAAACATGCAGAACGATCAAACATATGTAGTAAAAAATAAAATAAAATAAAATATAATCATTTGAATCAATAGAACATCTTATTTCAATAAGATAACATAGTCTAATTTGCAAGAAAACATAAAACGATTGTTTGAAACAAAAAATTTTATTTCAGCATTCTTCGCCCTGTTTTTCTTTGTGCATTGCTACTAACGTTTTTCACATTCTCGAAGCAGATGTGCTTTTCACAAGCACTTCTACTTTATGTCATTCTCCACCCATTCCCTTCACTCAAATGATGATGGTGTAAGTGATATATCCATGTTATAGCTATGTTGACAATATGGCACGCGCACTCACTCATAATAATTATAATGAATATGCTCGATCGATCATATAAAAACGATTGTATTATTATTGTTCTGATGTAATATTCTTTATACATCTGTTTCATACATATGATTGTATGTCCACCACAATAAACACTTTACAAAACGAAAAAAAAAATGCTTTTGACGTGTGTTCGCCTGTGGTAGAAGACTGAAATCAAGCTGTGATTATATCACTACCGCCAACGTGATATCAATCACTGTTTTTTCATTCGCTTCAAAAACAAAGAGTAATATTGACATGCCAAAATACCACAGGAGAGTTACAAGTCAATCTGTGAAGGCGTACTATTTTCTCTTTTTTTTTCTTTTTGATAGTGTAAAAATATCATGTGCTGAAGATGCAAAAAATAATGTGCGTATATGTCATTATAAGAGAGACACAATATTTGTTCCGTCACTAAAGACATCCTTCGAAGCAAAATAAAACAAAACTATGCAAACTAATTTTTATTCTTCTATACTCGAAATAGCGTCATACTTTCACGTCTACAAAGAAGTGGGTGGTTCTTTTTTTATGTAGGTTTCAATGATGAAATAAACGAGGAAAAAAAACAGAACAGAACGAGAAGGACAATGCAAATTTTCTGTATATAAAGTCTTCATTACAGTAGTTATTTCAAGACGTCATTCCGACAATCTACTCGAGTCATTAAAACGGTCAAATGAGCAGCGTTCAACGTCGCATCAAAAATATCTATAAAGTGCCTTTACTTAACATGGAAGAAAATCGAGCTGAAATTCATTTTGAAGACCCACGATCACCGTCAGCAAACATTACAAGGTATAATTTTTCACAAAACTACTATCGTCATTGTTCTAAATAATTTATATATATTCTTTCTAGGACTCCTGTAGATTTAAATACTTATCATTTACCAAACATGGCCACCTCAAATACGGTTCCACAAAGCTCCACCAGATAACCAGCTAATCGCTGAGTTTTTTTTATTTTGTCTTCATGTCAAATAAATATAAAGTTTTCAACAGTAGAAAAACAAAATACTATTATTTACTTCAGTAAAACGTTCTATGATAAAATGTCTATAGTATAATTAGAATAATATTGTCATGGGAATGAGCTATGAAGTAGACTATCATCTGACAGATAATCTTTGACTATTGAGAAACAATCAAAAGTTTATTGTCAAACTAAATGCGATGGTTTAGCTCATGCTTTCACATAGGAAATAGAATAAGAAAAGAGTTAATTCAGTATTCATTCATGAAAAGACATGAATTTGCGCTTTTTACTATGAAAATCACATGACAGAGACGCTGGAACATGTCAACTTATTAACAAAATGAAAATAAAATGATGGTTCAATTAACAACGCATGAGTGTATTAAAAAATTGTCTTCTATTAATATTTAATGTTGTACTTACTCCAATTGAATAAATATGATGCATGATAAATAACGAACTTGAAAAAGGACTACTGAACGACTATATATATATATATATATATGTCAAAGAAGAAACATCAATTTGATTGAATCGTCTTCTATTAGTGACACTTGAAACAAGTTGCTGCCAGTCTCCGATGATCAAAAAACAAATTTACAGCGCGCTCTCTACTCAATTTATTGAATTTTGATTCTGTATGTTTTTCTTCTGATCATCTATTAAGATGAATGACTTTTAGTGCACTGTTTTAACTTTCTGTCCAGACTCTGCCATTCTTTTCGAGTACAAACCACTTATATTAGGTACCACTTAACGGTTTCGTTTTTTTTTCTGAAATGACGACAAAAAAAGTGATTTTGCATAAGTGTTTTTATGAGTGATCATACAAAAGGTGAATTATCAATAAGGAAAAAAGCACATATGACGGTGAAAATTTTCTACTAACTGAAATGATCTTTTTTTTCGGCTTCTTATTTTATACAACAATTGACTTCTATCATCGAACCATTTTAGTTGTTATCTTAGGTTAACTTCCAAAAACAAAAGATCTATAGTAAATTTCATTTAGAATATAGATATTGATAAAAAGGATTAGACGTAATGGAAATGAAAAATAATAATGTTTTTAACCAGTTGAATGACATCGTGAATTATTGAATATTAACAATAACATATACAAGAGCTACTCATATGTGATTTAAAAGGAAATTATGATAGGATTGACATAATTCCACTTTGGAATCTCATTGAAAAAGATAATCAAAAATGATTTTTTTTAAAAAGAAAAGTACATTCATATAGTCAAAAAATCAATGAATTTGCCTTCGCCAGATAAAAGATTGAAGCAACTTTCCGAAAAAATTGATGATAGCACTATTGTGTTATTACCGAAGCGACCTGAATGCAATCACTATTACACGCAATCATTATTTGATGGCATGACTTTTGATTCATTTTTTTCTTTTGGTCGTAAATGACAACCTCAACAATCAAATAAATGTATGAGGAATGACTTTTCACACATTTCTTTTTATGAATAACATCGTAGTAGCAATCAACAAAATTTATATTTTTTTGCATTTTAAATTAATTGTCCACATGTAAAACATATTCGAAGCCTGGCGAATAGACCTACAGTAAATTATGACAATATGCAACATTTTCAAGGTAATTGTTATATACTGACATCTTTGTTGGCAAATAGTTATTTGATTTAATTTTTAACCAATCAAATTTTTGCTGTCCCAATAGGAAAGTACATTATTTCCTATATAAATATGTTGTGAAAGATATGAATTTATTCTCGCATGCGTTCGATTTTTAAGAATGTCTTCATTAAATAATATGGAGTTATTTGATGACGTAGCAGATGAAGGTGGTCTTGAACCACATCCATTATCAGACGATGATTTACCAAGCGATGATGATAATGACGATGACGACGACGACGACGACGATGAGTTTGATAAATCAGATGTTGCTCACGTAACATTTAAGAATTATCATTTGGTTTTGTTCACAATTGAATTGTTTTAGGATTCCATGAATATTAAAAAACCATTGGCTGGAATGTTACCAAATACATATGACGGCAAAACAGCAGAAGAACTTTTTCCAGCATTTAAACCTAATGCTGTTAGTAATTCTACCTGAAAATACGAGTGAAGAAAAAAAAACGAATTGTTCTTTTCTTATTTAGATTCTTCAATTTAATAAAATATTTGGTGTTGGTAAATCAAATCATCTACCAAAACTCTGGACAAATTTACGTAGGCCATCAGTAAAAGAAGTAAATGACAACGAATAAAAAAAAGACATTTCGTTTCAATTAAAAAACTGATTGCATCTGTTTTGTGTAGAACATTAATCATGAAATTCGTGAAGCCACAGTAACTGAATGTGCCGTTGATAATGAAGTAAGTAAACGATAATACAATAGTATTTTGTTTTACAAATACATTTCTATTTTTTTTCAAGACTCAATTTCTCGGTCGTCTACCTCCAGTAATCAATGAACCAATATCAGATGGGCAAGATACTTCAATAGCTGACATGAAAATAGCTAATTGGCGCGTTGGTCCTGCTCGTTTATGGTATGATCAAATTGGGTTAAGTCTTGATTTGCCAACATATGATTATGGTTTTAAATTAAAACAAACTCAATCGTTACAAACTCAAATATCAAGAGAACAAACGACAAGTAGTGATAGTGAACTAACAGGAAATGCATCGTTACCTGTTAATTTAATGCGTTGGGAAGATGATATTGTATATGATACGTCAGTATTACGTGATAAACTTGAATTGAATTCACCAAAAATTCGATATTGTGGTTGGGTACCAACAACAACTTATCGTTCATTAGCTAGTTTTCAAAAAAATGTTTTTGGTATGAAAGAACGGTTGATTTGCGTCTTTCAATGGGAAAATGTGTTTTTCTTTTAGGAAAAAATGTTGATTTTTTGGAAAATCCAAATGGTAAGTTGAATTATATGTTGAAGTCACACGAAAAGATTTTCGGAAATATTTTAGACGATGAGTCAAAATATAAATCATGGTATTCAATTTTCCCTATTGATAATTATGATTTAATGTATGGTGATTGGGAAAAAGATATCATTATTGATCCAGAAGTAAGTTGATTATCATCGAAGTCGATTTGAATTTTTCATAAGTCACAAACAAAAGGTAGAGAAATCGAGTTTGCATAGTGTTTCTACTATGAGCTCTAGCGATACTGTACTCTAACAGTATGTTTTGAATGAATACCATGCTTATCGACAGGAAGATTAAGTAACTTATTTGTTATAGTTGAAGCAATAAAAGTATCTCAATCTTTTTTGTTGTTGTTGAATCTTACACGACTATACTTTATCTATCGAATTTCAATATATGAGCGTTTTTTCATTCTTATCTTTAGAATATGGAACGTATTCGCGAACCACCTGAATTGATTCTCGATGAAAATGATGATCATTTAATCTTTGAAATTCCAACTGATCCAAATGATTGTCAATCTCGTCAACAACGAAATATTCGAGAGTTAAGAGAAAAAACAGATGGCAATACTTCGATTAGTCCAACAAAAGCGGGCAAAGTTCCACATAAAGTATTGGGAGGAAAATTTTATTTTCTCAACATGAAACAAACTTTTCTCCTTCTTCCAGGATGCTCGCGGACGTGTAACACGTACTGTTCTTCGAGGTAGTGGCATATTAAAAGAAACCATCGATAATGATGATGATGGAAATGATCAAACCGATAGTCCGAAAAATGATTTTTGGAATTTATCCAACGATGAATATTATAATCCAAGATTAGTTGATTCAGTTGGAAAAAATCTTGGTTCACTCAATCTTCAAGTAATTATCTAGATTTCTGTTCGTGTTTTGTAGATTTATTTCTTATATTTTTCTTTATTTCAGCATGCAACACCTGCCGTCGAACTTTGCACTCAATTATTCCCGACGCATTTAAATGCTACCAAATTACGTCATTTTCATCGACCAACAATTAAAAAAGTTGTTCATGGCAAAGTCAAACCTGGTGAATATCATCCTGTTCAATCAATACAAAAGATTGCTGAAACTCGTGCAGCTGTAAATAAGAATAGTGCTTTTTTTTGTTCTCAAATAATAGATTATTTTTAGGAAAGAGAGAAAGAACGACAAGCTTACGGCGGCGGTGAAATGTTTTATATGCGTCGCTTACAAGATTTAAGTGGTCTAGATAGTGATCTAGTTTTAGCTGAATATTGTGAGCAATATCCACCTTTACTTAATCAAATCGGAATGGCAACAAGAGTGAAAAATTATTATAAAAAGGTTTGCCTGTTTTTTTGTTCAGTCTTGTTATCGTCTTTTTATTTCTACTCACTGGAATTGTTTAGAAACCTGGTAAACAAGACAATCCGCCCATGTTAGAATATGGTGAAATTTCATATGCTCATACATCACCATTTCAAGCTGATATGCTTCCTGGAGAAATTCTACAAGTAAAAAGAAGTTTTTATGTTTATATTCAAAATAAGTTTTTCATACAAATAATAGGCTTTTGAAAATCATATGTTTCGTGCGCCAATATTTCATCATCAATTACTTCTTACGGATTTCCTTATACTTCGTACCAAATCTAATTATCATATACGTAATGTAAAAAATATTTTTACAATTGGTCAAGAATGTCCATTACAAGAAGTTCCGGGACCAAATTCTAAACGTGCAAATATATTTGCACGAGACTTTCTTCAAGCATATATATTTCGATTGTTCTGGAAAAGTCGTGATAAACCACCAAGAATAAAAATGGAAGATGTACGAAAAGCTTTTCCACAAAATGCAGAAAATAGTATTAGAAAACGTTTAAAAATGAGCTCAGATTTCAAACGTACTGGAGGTTAGTTATTTCGTTTTGTAAACAAACTTCGAATAATAATTGATTGTCTGAATTAAAAGGTGTCCATTGTAATTGGTGGGTTTTACGAAGTGATTTTCGTTTACCAAGTCAAGAAGAAATTCGACAATTGGTTACACCCGAACAATGTTGTGCTTATTATAGTATGCAAGCTGCTGAACAAAGGCTGAAAGGTAAGAAACAATGTTTAGCTATTGGTTTCGAAGAAGACATCATAATCGGATAATTGATATGTAAGATTGTATATTGAATGTATGAAACTAAATGTATTTAGAGATTTATTTCTCTGAAAAATCATTCACTTACTTCAGCAGTGTCACATATCCGAAATTTTGGAGATACCGCGGTATCTCCCATGGGAGACACTGGATTTTTTGCGGGGGATGGGCATCTCTCAGCATGTGGGTGCATCTCCATTGGGAGACGACCTCATCTTCAAAATTTCGGATATGTTACACTACTCGGAAAATTGCTGAGGAATTGAACTATTTGATATTTTCACCTGTATTTATCAGTTTGAATCAAGATACTTTCTTTTTCAGATGCTGGTTACGGTGAAAAAGTTTTATTTGCTGCTGTTGACGATGAAGCTGCTGATGAAAATGATACCAGTAAAATTGAAGATGAAGTATGTGTAGTGATTTTATTTGAAAATGCTTTTTCTTAATCAAAATTCAATTTTTCTTAAGGTTAAATGTGCTCCATGGCATACGACAAAAGCATATCTTGATTCACTCAAAGGCAAATGTTGGCTTCAATTACGTGGTTTTTCTGACCCAACTGGTTGTGGCGAAGGTTTTTCGTATGTTCGAGTTTCGAATAAACCAAATGCTCGGGTTGGTTATCTGTTAGTTTTGTTCAAAACAAAATCGATTTGTTTTTCTTATACATTAGGAAGCAGAACCGGAAACAATACAAACGAAAAAAATGGTTACAGGAACCGATGCTGATTTACGTCGTCTTCATTTGAAAGAGGCAAAGAAGATTCTGAATAAATTTGGTGTCTCCGATAGTCATGTTCGAAATCTTTCACGATGGCAAATTATTGATATTGTTCGAACAATGTCCACAGCACGTGCTCGTGATGGAGAAGACGGTGGTATGTATAAAGATAAATTTTCATTTTTTTCTCATATGGAATCAAACTAAAATTATTCTTTTTCTTAGCTGCAATGGCTAAATTTGCTCGTGGAAATCGTTACAGTCAAATGGAATATCAAGAAAAATACAAGGAAGATTGTCGAAAAATCTTCGAAGTACAAAATAAATCGTTGTCAACTAATCATTTAACATCAACTGATAATGAAACGAGTGGCGAAGAAGATTCTGATGTTGATGAAATGAGAAAAAATCTTGAATCAATGTTAGCGCCATCGGATTCAAAAAAAACGCATGAAACAAAACCTCATCTTGATACTTCAGATACGGTGAAGAAAACGGTACGTATTTCAAAACGAAAAATACAGTCATGGGTATTTTTCTACCAAAAATGAACCTAGAGAAAATTCTATTAACATCAATTTTGTTTTTATCAAAAAGTTGGAGATTGACAGACTCAAATAGGTAGTCATTCTTATTGGGCGTGAGTGCCAATTAGTGTACTTGATAGACCCACACTCTCATCGGTCGCAACGTTCTTAGCTATTTTATATAAAGATGGATACCTCTTCCGATGTCTGCTCACAGTTCTAGTAAATTCTTCAAAATAGACTTTGGATTTCTTGTTGATATACATATGTATATATATATATATATTTGATCAGATTACTTGACTAGGAGTTCTATACGCTCATATAAACTCTAAATATAATGTACGATATGATTTAGGATCGTAAGCACAGAAACTTCTCACTGCGCAATAGTAAGCATCATTTTCCTGTTACGTCTAAATATAAAAAAATTCGTCACTATTTAATATGCATAAATATCTTTGATATTGTTAAAAGTGTTCTAGAAACTTTTTTAAATTATTTTAATTTTAACTAATTTCTTGTTTCATTGATATAAAATCATAGGGTTCACGTGTACTTAAAATCGTACGTACATATGCCGATGATGATGGACGTGAATATCAACGAGTTGAATATGTACGTAAACCGATGGTTGTTGAAGCTTATTCAAAAATTCGTACAACAAAAGATAATGATTTCATGTAAGTCGTGTTTTCTTCTTGTGTAATGCGTTTCATCTGCATATCGGTTTTTAGTCGTCAATTTTTTACACTTGACGAAGATCAACGTGAAAATCTACGGCGTGAACGTCGTCGATTACAAGAACAATTACGTCGTGTTCGCCGACAGGATCGTTTACAACAACGTAATACAACATCAGGAAATAATACAAATTTTGATCCACATTCTCCATCATCGCGTTCTTCAAATCCATCGCCAGTGCGCAATAATCTATTTTTACGTGTAAATAATAGTGATATACCATCATTAAAATTACCAAATGATCATGATTTATTTATGAAAAATGATACGAACACACTGGATGAGAATCACCATGATCTCTTTATGGACAATCATCATAATATACCATCAACCAGTCAATTAATGTCAACGTCAATAGATAATATAAATAGTAATAGTCATTCGGAATTTGCCAATTATTTCAATACAGGATCATTTGGTCACGAAGGACAAGAAACTCACGAAATGATTAGTCCAATAACATTACCAACGACGAGTAGTGATGCATCAACAACAAGCAAACGACGGAAAAAATCTGAAAAAGATCTTAAATCAGTAAGTAAAATGAAATGAAATAAATGGGTCGCATTCGTATGAATTTTATTTTCTAGCTCAAATGTGGTGCTTGTGGTGCTCAAGGTCATATGAGAACAAATCGAGTTTGTCCAATGTATGGCAAAACAGCTAGCGGAAATTCACAAACAAATATTACTGTTGATAGTGAAGATGCACAACATAGTTTTGATTTACAACAAATGGATACAAATATGTCAATGAATGTAGGAGACGTTTCAGTTAAAATGGTTGAACCAGGTGGAACGAAATTAATATTTGCTAAAAGTGTACTGGACAAGTAAGTTCATAGATTTGTGACGTTTTATTGAATAAAAATGAAAACATATTTATTGTTTAGAGTTTCATCGAAAGAAAATTCAAGAAAATCGAAAAAACCGAAAGCACTCAAAGTATCACTATCTACTGGTGGAATTGAATCCATGGGTGATGCCGATGAGTCTACAACGAATAGCCAACCGATGGGAATGAATTCTAGTATGAATAATGAACGGCCACTAACTCCACCGCCTATTGTTCATGTATCAAAAATGTCATTTATACCTCCAATAAAATCTGAACCATCAACAGCATCAGCCAATTTAACTTACACACCTAAGTCGAGCGGTACTCTCAAAACAACTTTATCGCATGCGGGTAGTAGACGTAAGAGTTCAACAACGCCAACAAATGGTGGACAGCAAATTAAACATAGTCAAAGTTGTGTTGGTCCAACATCGGCTAATGCAAATCGCCAGCAACCAACATCAACGCCATTGTCAAATGGTCCATTAGGCACAATGTTTTCATTTCCACCAAATACACCAACAACACCAACACCATCGTCGTCCGGTGCAGACTATTTGGATAAACGTGCAAGGACTGTACAACGAAGACGGATTGATCCACTTGTTAGCTTTGCTAGTTTACTCGAAAGCATTCTTAATGAACTTCGAGATATGCCGGAGGTAAGGATTGGCTGAGATAGTGTACATCAGAATGAAGAAATTTTATGCTGAGAAAAAAAGTGTTCTACAAAAAATCTTAAGACGAGATAAATCATTTTTCGATCTGATTCGAATATTTTAAGATAGACAATTTTGCAATGAGTTTATGCAGAAATCAAAAAACGACATAGATCTTTGTAAACTTTAATTTAAAGCTTTGTAAAAATTTATTATATTCAGTTCCAACTTACACTGATTTCTAAGAGACGTCTAATCTATTATTTTTCTTCTTATAACTTAAATCTCGTTTAGGCAACCATGTTTTTATCGCCAGTTAACTCACGATCATATCCTGCTTATTATGAAATAATAAAAAATCCGATGGATTTACAAAAAATTCGTCAACGAGTTCTTGCTCATACCTATGAAAATCGTGAAGGATTTCTAAATGATATACGGCAATTAGTTGACAATAGTCGTCAATTTAATGGCGAATACGATCAAATAACTCGTGATGCTCAAACAATATTTGCTGCTTGTTTTCAAAAATTTGCTGCTGTAAATTAAATAAACAATTTGAAAATTCTCATTTATTTTTTTATTTATTCGTTTCTAGAATGAAGACAAATTAATGAAATTAGAAAAAGCAATAAATCCATTATTAGATGATGATCTTCTTGTTGCTATATCATATTTATTTGAACGTATATTAAGTGAACATTTAATGAATGTTGAAAATTCTTGGCCATTTCATCATGCTGTTAATAAAGTTCGTTTTAAAGATTATTATGATATTGTTAAAACGCCAATGGATTTAGAAAAAATAAAAAATGTAAAATTTCCAAAACTGAATTTTGTTTTTCATAAGAAAATTCTCTTGAATTAATTTTGTTTAGAATATTCTCAAACATACATATCGTTCACGTGCAGCAATGCTAGCCGATGTTAATTTACTTTATACAAATAGTGTTCAATACAATGGTGAATCCCATTCCATAACAGCAACAGGATCAAAAATAGTTCAAACATGTAAAGAACAATTTGACGAACACACTGAACAGTTCACTGCACTTGAACACAATCTTGAACGACAAGCATTAGGTTTAATGCAAAATATAGACCAACAAATGAATGATGATGATGAATGGCAACAGATAATTACAACTGAATCTACGAATCCATTTTCGTTTAATCCATTAGTAGAAGGTAAGAAACTTAATTTCTTCGTAACGTTATACATACTCTTATAGGTCATTTCGGATGAATAAGCTTTTTGGCTTATTTTTTACTGCACTTGCATTTTGAGTGATACTAATATCTGAATCATATCGTAATAATTTGCTCAATACTATGACGCCTTAGACTTCCGTAAACGTGAACAATGGCGACTATCATAGTAAACTATGCTTGCAAAGTCTTTTCTCAATAGAATCAATCTTTCTTAATGTAGAGGCGTAACTATGAAAATCTATATGCCAATGAGTATCATGGAACCCGTCTCTTTGATTTTTTTACAAAATGATACTTTTATCTGTAATGATTTATTATTCAATATATCGCTGTGAAATATTCAACTTTTTTCGTCTGAATCTTAATTAGAAAGTAGTACAAGAAATAATTCCAAAGCTTTATGAAAGACACTACGTTAAAAATTAGAATCTGTGGGGACACTTCTTTTGTCATTATGCAGAGATTTCTTCGGAAAAATTTTGATCAAATATATGTATATATATATATATAGATTATATATTTACTGATTGTTTTTCAATTGATATTTCCTTTAAACAATGATGTCTAGCATTACTTTTGTTAAAGATATCTCGACTAATTTATTACAGAAGTAATAGATAAGTATTGACTTTAGAAAAGTTGACTATCCAGAAATAAATATCATCAGCAAATAATAATTATATGTGTGCTTAATATAATTGTCAAACAATTTTTACTCTAAATTTTAGAACAAGACGATAACAATGAATTGAAAAGTCCAACATCACCTGGTATGTCACTTGAAACGTTCATTTCACGTGATTTAGCAGCCATAGAACAGCAAATGCAAGCTATGGCAGCAGCCGGACAAAACGAAGATGATAACGATGAACAATATGAAAAAATTACAACAGAAGATATTTTAGGTAATATCAAATTATTTATATTCGTAAAAAACAGAAGTTTTGTGATCTGTTAAATATAAATAGGTAATATCAGTGAATCAGATTCATCCGATGACGACAATGACACTCGACAATCATCATCTATGTTTTCAACTGCAATTCACCAAGATATATCAAATGAAGCAAGTTCAGCAACAAATGAACTATCATCATCGAAAAATCGTCATCATAAACATTCAAAAAAACGATTGAAAACATCTCATACATCAACAACATCAACTGCTGATGCAGCTGCACTGCAATTATCGGAAGATGAACTCTAAAAAATTTTATTTTGTTTATAAATATATAAATATATTTCTTTCATGTCTGTGTGCGTGTGTGTTAATAAACAAAAGCAAAGAAAGCCTAGAGCTAAATTAAATAAGCTTTATAAATCATTTTGTTTTTAAGATGTCGTCTGACCTTCTTGATGTATTAATTATTGGTGGTGGCCTATCCGGTCTATCAGCTGGAAACTATTTATTAGAACATAACATAGATAATTTTCTTATTCTTGAAGCTCGAGATCGTGTAGGAGGTCGAACATGTACTATTGAGTATCAAAAACATGCAGTGGACATTGGAGGTGCTTATGTTGGTCCATTTCAAAATCGTATTCTTCGATTAGCTCGTGAATTTGACATTCGTACCTATCGTGTTTATAATAAAGGAAAAACTATTTTAACACTTGCGAATGGAAATCGATCCGAATATACAGGTCTTATACCAACTTCCATTGGCATTTTCTCATTACTTGATGTTAATTATTTATTATGTCGGACACAGGAATTATGCGAGCAATTATCGAATTTAGAACCGTGGTCAAATGAAGATTTAGCTTCAAAATACGATCGAATGACAATCGATGATTGGATCGAAACATTAGGTGAAACTGATCAAGCGAAACAACTTTATCGAGCCGTTGCTCGGACAATACTTTGCGTTGAACCAAATGAAGTATCCATGCTTGCTTGGATTTCATATGTTAACAATGGCTTGGGAGTTATGCGTCTATGCGAAGTTGATGATGGTGCTCAAGAAAGAAAGTTTCGTGGTGGATCTCAGCAAATATCGAATCGATTAGCTGAGAAACTTGGTGATAATCGAGTTTTATTTAATCATACTGTTAAATATATAGATTGGTCGTCGACAGAAAATTTAGTTAAAGTTACATGTGATAATAATAAAACATTTACATGTCGCCATGTAATTATTGCTCTCGCACCATCTCTTTATAAAACAATACAATTCGAACCTGAATTACCACCAAAAAAGCGCGAAGCAACTGAACGAATGTATATGGGTTCAATTATAAAAACGATTACAGTATTTGAACGACCCTATTGGAAAGAGAATGGTTTTAGTGGTATCATATTGGATACGTCGAGAGTATCATTAAATCCGGTTATTTATACTTTTGATGATTCATGTGATGAAGATAAATTTTATGCCATCATGGGTTTTATTGTTGCTGATTCAAGCCGTGAATGGGCTAAAAAAACACGAGATGAACGTCGACAAGCTGTTTGTGAACAATATGCCAGAGCATTTCAATGTAATGATATGTTAACGGGTTGTCGCGATTATATCGAACAAGATTGGTCTGCTGAAAAATTTAGCGGCGGTTGTTATACAGATATAATGCCAAAAGAATTGCTATCATCGTTACGTGAACAACTGCATACGCCATGTGGAGACAATGGTCAATTGATGTTTGCTGGTACTGAATTAGCAACTCGATTTGCTGGTTATATGGATGGTGCAGTACAATCAGGCGAAAAGGCAGCATATGACGTTATTACTAAATATTTGAAAAAGAATGATGAAAATTTTAAATTAGAATGGATACAAGAAGAACCGGTTGATGATAGAGAAGAATGTCGATCGCCCAATACTAAAAGACTTATGTATGGGCCATCTAAAATTGAAATGTTATTACCAAAAGCGTCAACAGTTAAATTTATTTTAAAAACTATTTCCGTCGTTTTAGTTGGCTATACTGCAATGATGATCAAATCACGATATTTTTAATAATGAATACTTCTTTCTTTGAATGATTGCATTCGACAAGAGAATCAAAATATGTTTTTTTAATTCCGCGTTATAAAATTTTCTAGTATTATATTTAAATTGAAGCTATTTTTTTATAATTTAAAATAAATATCATAATTCAGCCAGATTTTCCATTGGGCATTTTATTAACAGAAAATAGAGAAGAATAAATTTTCTCAAGAATGATGCATTTTGTTTTGATCATTGATTGAAGTTTATTTCGAGTTCTCTTCATGGCGAAAAAAATTGTTCGGAAAGAGAAATCTATCACATAAATAACTGGGTTTTTCTTGTTTGAAAATTTGATTATTATATTTTATAGAAAATATTTATAATGTTGAGCTTTTTGTAATTCGAATTACTGCAGGGAGTATGTTTTGAACGATAACTATTTGTTTGATTAATAGATCAACTCAGACTGAGGCATGATACTTAAGTTGTACTTCAAGAATTTAACTTAAAATGTTACTTTAAAAGTTAAAGCAGATATGTAAGCGCCATTATTTGAACATCGATTTCTCATAGAGTGGAGCGAGTCATGTCCTATATTAAGTAATGATAATTATGGTTGAAGGGAAATATTTCTATCTTGTAACAAGTATTTTTCTACATCGTATTAAAAACTTCAAATTACAATAAGAATTACACGCGAAGTGAACTTAAATGAAGAGAAAATAGAATGAAATAATCATTCTAGATATCAGGTTAAAACACATGACAGAAGACATTGATCGAATCATATTAACAGGTTTGATAGTTTTCGCGTAATTATTTCTCAGGTTGATCATTCCGACCACCGGAAATAGCATCTTATCCGCTGTAAAACAGATACCAAACGTTGAACTACTGAATGAATTGTCACCTTGTTTCACCGTCATGCGATATTATGGTGTTCAAGACCATTTATGACGCCGTTTTTGTGAACAGAGGATTTTATGATTCTTGAGAGCTTGTTAGCGCAGTTTGAAATGTCTTAATTGTCGTTCAGCAATTGCAATGAACATCGAAAATAAAAGTAGCTTTTTTAAAAATCGAATACCGAATTGATAAAGAATGTCGATACATATTGATTTTATTTTCAACTGGATTACTATAAGAGCATAGAGCAGGAAGATAACTGGACTTTTATCGTCTACAATTATAACAGCACCACATAGACTGAGAAATTTATCGATACGGTAGCGTTTAACGATAATATAGATGAAAGATCAAGTGATGATCTAGTTCATATAGCGCAAGCAATACTAATAATGTTGATTGACGAGGATAGTTTGAGAATAAACGGTGAAGTCGATATTAGAATGCTTAAGATTAAACACTTGATGATTAATATTTTTATCTTTTGGTTGATGATTTTCATATGAGAAAAATCGTTCTTGAGTAGTTGAAGAACATGTCTATATAGTCACGATTAATGTAGATTTTGTTCGGCATCTTAAATATCCCGTGACTCGCAGCAAAGCACTTGCCAAGTAAATCTTCATGATTTTTCTTAGATACATAAATTTTTTTCTCGAAAATTGTTTTCATCCGTTTGAAAAAAAACTCAAAACTCTGCCATATCTATTGGAATCCGTTTAGAAGAACTCTTCGGTTAATGAGTAAATTCAAAACATTTTACTTGATAGAAAACCAATTGAACAATAAGCAGAGTTCAGAAGATTGGTTTATCCTACAAATTCTAGTCTTATTATTCCAGTAGTGTCAAACTTGAAACTTGAAATTTTCAATTTTCAATTGAATTCA
The DNA here is from genome assembly GCA_905331475.1 of Rotaria socialis. Taxonomy (NCBI): domain Eukaryota; kingdom Metazoa; phylum Rotifera; class Eurotatoria; order Philodinida; family Philodinidae; genus Rotaria; species Rotaria socialis. Next base: position 41,605 of record CAJNYU010003630.1, read on the forward strand.
ACTTTCAAGTTTGACATATATGTATTATTCATAAAAATGATGATTGAAAAAAGCACATATGATCTAGTCGTGCGGATCTTTCTGATATACTACTTTGAACTGTTCGTGAAAACAAAAAAAATAACCCTGATCACCACTTACTTACTTATATTTTTATCTATCTGTTGAAGATGATGTTCGTTGCATTCTTGATGAAATGGAATTTTATGAAAAGACTGACGAAAACATTATATTTGTTTCAATTCAAGATGCTGTTATGACAGTCAAAAACGAAATCGAAGGCAATAAATATCATGACTAAAATAACTTTTAAAATATTGTGCATCGTATTATAGTGGGATTAACAATCGAGATCCTGATCACTCGATTCTAAATGTTGTCTTTGCATGGTATCTTCGATGTTTCTTACTAAATACTTTCGAGAACTCTATATCTCACAGGTGATTTCTGCTCATTTTATTTGTATTTTATAAATAAAATTCCTACTCGTTTATATTTCTATAGTTTAGCTGATGAAACAAGAAATCACATCGAAAATAGTAATATGATTTCAAAAAAGTGAAGGCCTCTCCAGTTTTGAAATCGATACCATTCAGACTCTTTATCAAACAGTGTAGTTATAATGGACTGGACTATTTCTATCAATTGAATGCCGCAGTGATGCCTATACATGTGTGTGGCAAAGCGAGTACCTCGGTGAAATCAAACGCAGATCTTGAAAAATTAAAATAAAAAGATATTGAGAAAGATTACAAAAATAAATTTTCTTATGTAACTATCTTAACGTAAGTCATGCGAGATTTTGATTGAAATCAAATTTAAATAGTAGTGTTCAAGATATAGAGCTCGTTATGATGTTCAAGAGAAATTATCATTAGGGTTAGGAAGATGAAGAGTTATCCACTGTTTTTTATATTAACTGTTGTTGAGTGTCTGTCTTATCAAAAAAAAAAAGAAGAAGAATGATGAATTCTTTCGGGGTTTCTAAGAGCTACATTTTCCTAAGATTGATAAAGAACTCATTGCTATTGCTGTAATAAGCAACTATACGAAAATCAAATCAGTATATGGTGTACTTGTTTCGATGGCATTTAGAAAAAGAAGCTATGTACAATATATCAAACTCACTTTATTTTGTTATATGGTGCATTATTTCAGCTGCTGTTCGACGAAAAGCAATTAAAACTGGTGAAGGCATGTCAGTTTTTTAATCAGATTTTGTGAGTATTTAAGTTAATATGGCGCAGATATTATGATTTCTCAATGAAAACGATTACAAACAATAATTTCTGAATAAAACAAAACAATTTTTCAATTTTGCCGACTCGAATGTGAGATATATATTCTTTCGGGGCACTAAAGTAGCTGAGAGTAAATTATCGTGCTATGGGTTCTAGTACATATCGTCGCAGGATCACTTCGTTGTGATCAGTTCGTTTACATATAACTGGGAGTAAATTAATTGAATTAAGTGATTTAGTTCAATGTATGCTATTTAATTCATCACCTTAATAAATGTATTCCTTTACAATATTAAGACTCTTTCTTAAAAATCCAGCTTTGTTTTTAACAAATGATAGAAGTGTCAATTTACAGTTTTATTTATTTTAGATTTTAAAGTACCCAAAAATTAGAATTAAATTCTACAAAGTTCAATTTAAAATAACTTTAATTTTTTGGAATGAAGATGTACTTTAAATGAAGCTATATGCGTGTAAAACAATATTCTTTTTAAACTGAATTTTTTAAAATTAAAATATGTCACCTCCAAAAAAATGCTATCGAAAGAATACTGCAGTTTTATAAACATTTATTGACATTAGATATTTTTAATGTTCGCAGTATCGGAAATCTAAAAATCCATTTCCAAAATCACTTTATCCAATAATCGAGTAACTATGCAAATCACAGGAAATTGCCCTGGAAAGTACTGAATGAATTATGCACCTCAAGAAAGAGCACATTTTACTTTTATATCTTCTTGGTTTTCTTAGCTCAAGATTTCCTAAGCAGTCGTCTCCTTAAGGGACTTGAATTGAGTTTTATTTAGAGCAGACTATTTTCAATGTAACAAAAGTACTTTTTTTTTACAGAAATAAACGTTTTTTCTCTAAAACGAATCTATTATCCGTCATATTGATCTAATTATTATTTCATAATACTGTACATTTACGCGATTAATTGAATAACATACGAAATAAAATCACTTATTTCAATTAATGTATATATCGCAAGGAGGAAACGGCGGACTTTTGGACTTGAAGTTACTTTGAGCTACTTCAAGTAGTCTACTTTGAGGTACTCTGGCGTGCTTCTCTACTTCAAGTCAGCCGTTTCACCCTTGATATGTCACCTCCTTTATTTACGTACGACTAACTTATAGCAGCGAATTTTCATTACGACGAAGTGGGCGGTCACCTTGTTTTGGGCACGCTGTAATGAATGTCAAATTTTCATTTCGCACATGTTGCTAACAGAAACAAAACAGAACTGCAAGCATTAAGATTAAACAGCAAAGTCAACTATTGTACAAACTAGTAACGTGAGACTTATTTCTGATTACAATCACCGAAAGAAGATTTACATGATCAATCGGAAAGGGCTCTCTCAAATTTGACTTCTGTTTTGAAGAGATGAATAGTTTTTGCTACGTTTTATTTTTATTCTTACAAAAGATCCGTATAAATGAATAAGCAACATAAATAGATTTAAGAATTACTGTTGACCACAGTTCTTATATCCCGTTTAATCCTCAATGATTCATATTTTATTCGATATTTTGTTTATCAATTTATAGGGTGAAATAGGACTCGATGAAAATGGGTGTTGATATGGGCTTCTTGGATACTACACTAACGAATTTGCATAACTTGACCCTATCACTCACATTCTACATCCACACCCTCAAGATATACAGTATAGCGTTTTGTGAGAGATGTCGCTTGTTGTTGATAAAATTTTCATTCTTATAACTTTTATTTTAATCTTTGATAAACAAAAACTAATAATAATAATAAAACTTCACAAAATTTAAAAATCATTTTAATATTAATTTGATTGAATAACACAGTTTTTCCATTCAATAAACGATGATGACTGAGTCATCAAACATCAAATTAATTATACGTATGTTTTTCATTTACGTTCGTTAATTCTCTGATGTTTCTTTTGGCTGTTTCATTTTAATAACTTGTCTCGTGTGAATTTATATGCTTGAAAAATTTGATAGCTGCCTGTTTACAAGCGAAAGATGTGGTTTGAACGAAGAAATATATTCTTTGGTTTTGTAGATTTACTTATACTTTTGTATTATTAACACTCACCCTCAATGTTGACAACTCCTGATGAAACAGGATCTATTCCATTTGTAATACCTAACAATATCAATTCATCTCATACCAATGGGCACACTGTTTCAGCAGCATTACGTATATATTCTCATAGTTTCTATTATTTTTATTTTTATTTCTTGTTTTTTTTTGATAGCGGATACAACAACTTTTAATTGGGGTAATTATTTAAAAACAACTGATTCACATGCTGCACCAATCAGTTATTTTTGCCATGTAAAGTTTTAAATCTGTTTTTTGTTTTGTATTTCATCGCATGTACAAAATTTTGCTTGTTCACTTACATTTTAGGCGCCACTATATGATATGTGGTCACAATTAACGCCTGGAATGAAACTTGAAGTAATAAATACAGATTGTGGCAGTAATTCGAATGATACAAAAGAGAACGTTTTTTGGTTTGCATATATCGTTCGAGTGGAAGGTTATTTAGCATTAGTCCGTTATGAAGGTTCCGAAGAAGATTCATCAATGGATTTTTGGTGTAATCTATGCAGTAAAGACGTTCATTGTGTTGGCTGGTGTGGACAAAATGCTGTGAAATTAGCACCTCCAAGAAGTAAAGAAAATAAATTTCATGCTGGTGTTTTCTTAATATTCTGTTTTCTTTCTTTCTCTGCTTAGGCATTGAACATCGACAAACTGATTGGAAAGCATTTCTAATCAACAAACTCGTTGGATCAAAAACTTTACCAGATAATTTCCGTTACAAAGTAAGAAAGAATTTAATTCAAATAAATATTAAGAAACAATTCTATCGTTGTATAAATTAGATGCAATCATCACTTCGTTGTTCATTTAAAAAGAATATGATCGTTGAAGTTATTGATAAATATCGTGTGTCAAATATGCGTGTAGGAAAAATATCTGAAGTGGTAGGAGATTAAATATTGAATCGATTTATAGTTATTGAATATATTTAGATCGGTGGTCGATTAAGAATAAATTATGAAAATGTAAGTAAAATGTAACTGTCAAATTTTCTTCATGGATTTGAAGTATTTGTTTATGTATAGACTGCAGGCGAACATTTTTGGGTGCATCATACATCCGAATTAATTCATCCAGTTGGTTGGTCACATGAAATCGGACATGAATTAGAAGCTACAGAAGGTAAAAGATACATTTGTTTTGGTAATTTTTAATAAAAAAATAATTTATGACATTATTTAGAATATAGAAGTGAAGTAGCAAAAATGCTTGAAATAAATTTATATCCAGCAACTATTCCAACAGCAGATTATTTTTGTAAAGTAATACAACGCATAAATCTTTATCTTTGAGCTTAATAAAAATGATTAAAACAAATTTCTTGACTTAGGTTGAAAAAATATCAAAAATCGATGAACAATTTAAGGAAGGACAAAAATTAGAAGCAGTTGACCCATTAGAAATGTCTCGTATTTGTCCAGCAACGATTGGGAAAGTAAGTCATGATATTATCTAGTTCGATGATTTCAGTCTCCCTCAAGCGAAATAAGTTATCATTCTTGTCGAAATTTTAACAATAAGAAAGTGTCTATGCATGGATGATCAGTTTTTTTAATCTCTGTATGAAATCGAAGGACAGAATAACTTGACACGTTCTTTAGAAGAAGAAAAAAAAACAATCTATATAATAATGATCCTCAGGGAATTATGGATATGTTGAACGAAGCATTGGTTTATTCATGTCATCAAGAATGCTCTTGATAATCGACATCAACTATCTTTATTGTTTTCAAAGGTACTCAAAGATGGTTATTTTATGTTATCCATTGATGGATCGAGTGTTGAAGATGGTTCTGATTGGTTTTGTTATCATTCGAGTTCACGTCTTATATTTCCAATAAATTTTTGCAAGATTAATAAAATTCCATTATCACCTCCAATCGGTAGATTTTTTCGGTGCTTCTTACGTTAGTTTTTTTTTATTCTGAATGATTTTTAGGTTATCACGGCGATTTTCAATGGGATAAATATTTACTTGAAACTAATTCCGTTTATGCACCAAAAGATCTTTTTCAAATCATAAAAGTAAATCAAACGAAATTATTCTCGGAGATTGATAAATCTATAATTTTGTTTTTTCTTAATTTCTAAGAAAAAAATAATAAATCCATTTTCCGTTGGCATGAAAATTGAAGCCGTTGACATGATGGCACCACATTTAGTATGTGTAGCTACTATTGCAGAACTTGCTGATAGCCTTATTCGTGTTCGTTTCGATGGTTGGGGTGAAGATTTTGAACAATGGATTGACTGCCAATCGCCAAATATCTATCCGATTGGCTGGTGTGAACTTGTTGGCTATAAATTAGAACCACCAAAACCACCCGAACAAGAAAACTCCGGTAGTATTATATTTCACTGTAAAAATATTGAACAATCAATGGAATATTTCTTTAGAATCAACAAAAACGCGTGCTAAAAAACCGATCAATCGAAAGTCAAATAAACGAAAACGAATTACTTAAAACGATTTTCATAATCAAAAGTAAGTTAAAACGTTCCAATATTTCGAGATCATACATAGAACTCTTTGCTAGTCTAAAACATACTATTATGAAGAGAGATAGCAAAAGATTTGAAATACTGTTGATATATACTTTTTTGTTTCTATACTGTTTAATTTACTATCTATGTATTTAGTTTTTTTCCATGTAAACAAGCAAAAACGACATACTTTGAATATTGCATTTTTCATTTTGGCAAAGCCCACACTTCTAACTTCAAATGTATATAAATTAGGACTTACTGTAAATCTGGTGATGGCGAAGAAACGAAAACTTGTCTTTCAATTTTTTTTCTTTTCAATTTGTATTTACTGTTGTTGTCAAAAGGCAAACTTAAAAGTTTTCGATTATTTCATTTGAAATTGTCATTCGATTTCTTATATTCATATCCATTGATGATTAAATTCCATTTGAAAGTTTTATTTCTATAAAGCCAAAAATTTCAACTATTTGCTACGCGTATTCATGCATCATTGAAACGAAACTTTATTCAATGGGATTAACCTTTGATGAATCGATCTATTTATAACAGTTCTTTTTTTAAAATTTTCCGTTCGAACTTTTCAATGAAAAAGTCGTGACAATTTCTATTTATTCCTCATCACTGTTTGCTCTTCAATGAGAACGAACTTTATAAACTTGAAATTTTCAAAATGAAATAAAAAATATCTTTGCTATAAATAGAAAATCAAATGACAATTCTATAGTGAACTAATCGAAACACAACAATTTCAGTATGCCGTTTATTTTGTTCAGATTGATTCTCGATGCGTTTGTTGACAATAAATTAGGTAGTAGAAGCGATACATTTCTTCCATCGTTTTGTTTATTACTCTATCTTATGTTTCATATTGACAACAGGTGCCTTTGCTTTCTCTTGTGTGTTTTGTTTTCTTCGTCATTATTCGGTTTTTATCTACTGTGATTTGCTTAAATGAGTTTGTCGATGGTTCCAATCAGGTTTGAATCAGTCAAATTACTACTCATTCATTGACCTTTTTTCATTTTCATGTTCTTATATGTTCTTTTTATAGAACAGTTTTCGATGGTGCGTGAAACAAATATCGCATGCTTCTCTCTTCTTCCATGTTTTTTCTTCTTCTTATCTTTATTATAATCTCTCATTCTATTTAGTCAACACGGTAGAAACATAATTGTGTAGAATGGAGCATCAAAAAATAAATATCAAAATTATGATAGTTGATGTTTGATTGATAGGAAATATAGATGAAAAAAAAAAACGAAGGGATTCTTGTTTGTAACACATTATTCAATTAATGTGTTAATTCAAAGTAAACAATGAAGGCTATTGGACCTTTCGGCTATATAAATTTAAAAACATTGCACTATTTTTAGCCTTTAAGCGACTTTTTGTATTGACAGAGAAAAAAATTGATTTTATTTTTATTAGATTATGTACTAAAAATAACCTTATATTGAAAATCAAATAGTACAGAGTTCAACAGAAAAACAAAAATCCCACTATTATTTATGATGTTCTTTTTTTTGTAGTTCCACTCGTTGTAATATTTCATAGGAATGAGTATTATTTTCATCAATCTATTTTTCATATACAAAATAAATTCGTCTCAATCATGCGAGAATACTTGGATGCTCACGGGGCTATCGCTCACATACCTACCGTGAAAAATAATTGTTTCAGTTTGTTGAATAATTTGGTCGAATTGTTTTTCAATATAGAATATTATCGTTTCATTCTTTTATTATGCTTGATAAATATTTTTAGAGTATTTGAATCTCTTTGAAAAAAAAATTCCATGAGATTTATTTTCCACGCGATCGTGTATCTACCCAGACTTTTCCAAGAAATGTTGCGTCTCGTTGAAAGTTCACGCATCGTCCATCGCCTCGACCTGTAAATCCGCCTGATGGGGCGCAAATATGATTGCATGATTCATCGTAAAGACTATTGAATTGATCACAGCAGTTACTACTGAATAGATATGTTGTTTTATCATCATAAGAATATTTTGTAATAGTAGCAGGTGGATTCCAAACTGGCCCAGCTAAGACAGAATCAATCTTCTCTTGAATACATGCTGGAATAGCACCTTGACCTAATTATAGTACTGCAAACAATAAAACAATGGACAGAATGAAAATCTGCATTATCGAAAAAGTTATATTATCTACAAGCAAGAAAAAGTATGTGTTTTTACGTTTCGCAATATAAAATATAGAAAGTGAAAAAGTATATTTTGAAACTTGTAATTTTATCTGAGTATGGCACACACATGTCACTTATTTCCTTTCTCATATTATCGAAGAGACTGAGTTTATTGCTAGTATATCTTTTTAATTTAATTTTGATGCGATTACGTAGAGTGAACCATGAAGCTAAGAAAATATAGAACTCTATTTGATTTTTGGTTTTGAACAAAAATTTTCTTATTACTCGAAAGATATCCAGTGACTAGTGACCTCCACGTGTCAAAAAGAAATGTTTGTCATATAAAATAGTAAAGAAGTGCATTGCGATTCGCTGTGTAGGGTATTTGCAATAGGAAAGAACAGCAAGTAAAAAATAAATAGTCGTAATGAAAGAGTTGCGACAATGTTGTGCAATAACAATCAACAAGGAGAAAAAAATAATCATATTAAAACCGCAGTAGTAGCACCTCTGACATTGTTTTACGAGAGAATATCTTTATTAGAGTAAAAGATAAACAGAAGATAGTTTTGCAATTTTTATAAAAATAACGATGACTTCAACGCCGAAAAAGACAAGGTTATCACGTTCAGCTCGTGCCGGTATCATCTTCCCAGTAGCACGTATTCATCGTCATCTTAAAGCGTGTCCGACTGCTCCGAAACGCATAACACAAGGTGCATCCGTTTATTTAGCATCTGTTCTTGAATATCTTGTTGGTATGTATATCACTAGCAAGCATAAAAATCTATTAACGAACATCTTTATCTATAGCTGAACTCCTTGAATTAAGTGGTAATGCTGCACGAGATTGTCAGCGTAGTCGTATTATACCAAGACATATTCTACTTGCCTATGCCAATGATGGGGAATTATTTAAAGTAAAAACGAAAAAAAATTGACCTGTTTTAGATTTTATAATTCATTTTAGCTACTGCGCCATTGTGTAGTTCCTGAAGGTGGAATTCTTCCAAATATTCATCTAGCTTTTCTTGATAAAAATCAAGATGATTCATCACTGCCTAACACATCAATATCGCGAGAAAAGAAGAAGAAGAAGAAGACTGCATCATCAACTGCTACTAATGTCAAGATAAATATTCGTAAGCCAACCTTAGCTAAAAAAGGCCAAGGAAGTTTTAGTGTAACTGGTACACCAACAACAAAGGTTAGTTTTTAAAGCGTACACAAACTTGCTTCATTTGATTCACATTTGATATGTAGGCCGCTGCGCTCAAAGGTACTGCAGTAACAACACTTTCTGAGCGTGTTCTTGTTCGTGGACAAAAAGTAAATATGATCAAACGAAAAATAGTACAACAATTACATGTGATATGAATCATTTAGTTGACTGTTGTACAAGGAAGTATTGTTAATATTAAAGCCGATGCTATTGTTCATCCAACAAATGCTTCATTTTATATGGGTGGTGATGTTGGTTAGTATATGTAGAGACATATGTTTTTGTTTTGAATATGAATTCGATTCTAGGCAAGGCTTTGGCTAGCACAGGAGGACAAGAACTTCGAAATGCTGTCGCTGACGCAGCTAAAAATGCAACATTAATAAATTCCGGTGATGGTAAATTGAAACAATTCATTCTTTTTTAATTCTTAAATATGTATGTTTTTGTGTATCTAGTTACTGTTAGTGCTGCACCGAATTTATCTGCATCACATTTAATTCATGTTCACTCACCAAACTGGAATGCTGCAACACAAGATGCATGCATTGGTGAACTTGATCAAGCTATTTTAAATATTTTAAATTTAGCTGATCAGCAAGGCTTTACGTCCATTGCTTTGCCTAGTATTAGTAGTGGACGGTATGCATGGATTTTTAAGATCGTTCAAAAGATAAGAAGAATCGTATTCTCTATTTTCTAGTGCTGGTTTTCCAAAGCAAACGGCTGCACAAACAATTCTTGCTGCGCTATCGAAATTTTTTCGGCAAACAACGACAACAAGTCTTCAACAAGTATGTTTCGTTTTATACGATCCTGAAAGTGTTACTGTCTATACAACTGAACTTCAACGTATGGTTGAATAGAGAATGTTAATTATATTTCAAAACGAACAACAGTGATTATTAATTGCACGCTTTATTTTTATGATTCAGTGTGATAAATTCTATGTACCCCAATGTTTTTGCTTTTGTTTTGCTATTTGTATATTGTATACTTTTAAAGCACATATATATATATATATCGTATAATTACTAAAACAAGAAATGAATTTTATGTCCGTACAATTTTTTTTGTTTCATTGAAATCTTCTTATTTTAGAAATAAAAATGACCGAAGGCGTAACAACAACATCAGATGACATGCAAGATACGTTTTCTCTTCGGGATCAGTCATCGAAACAATATACTGTTAAACTCACAACAGCTGCTCTTGTGATTCAGTTACAAACTGACGATAATAGAGAACAACCAAGAACCATAAAGAATAATACACAAGTGATACCGATCGAAGATATCTATGGATGTTTATGTATGAAAGATAATAGGAATTCAATTCGATGTCATTTAAATCTTTACCTATATTCGCTACAAAAGGCATCAGGTGCTACATTACCATTTTCAAAAAAGTCAAATTTACAGCGTTCACAACTATTGCTTACATACGCGAAATTTAATGATTTCGAAAGTAATTTTGGTGCAGTAACACGATGGCATCAGAGCTTAAAGCGTGCAATTTATTTAAAACAAAATCTCCCTCGTAAGTTTTGAAAAGCACTTTATTTGTTGAATGCATGAATATGGTTGTCTTGTTTATCGAACATGATAGTTGATATTGTAACAACAAAACGTGATAAACGTGCCCTTGTTTTTATTAATCCAGCTGGCGGTGCTGGTAAAGCTTATCGTCTTGTTATGGAATATGTTGTTGGTGTATGGAGTGAAGCAGAATTTACCTATCATATGATTGTAACAGGTTTGAAAATAAATAAATATATAATTATTACTGATTCAGATTTGCTTTAATGAATTCAACGCTGAGACACTTATTCTGCTATGAATAGAGATCATCTGACGAAGTGGAAGCTTTTTGCAAACCTGAAGATCATAGAACACGATAGGGACATGCGTACATTTCATGTTCTTAAAGGAAAACGAAGGTTAATCTCATTGTACAGTGCAAGGTTAGAAAACTATCAAACAGTGTTTCTTTTTTGAACCGAGAAAATAACTATGTACAACACTACTGTATTATTGACTAATGATTGTGAAATAAGTCAAATGTTCGATTTTAATTCGTTTTTCAATTTGATATCATAGAATACGCCGGTCATGCTCGTGAATTTGTACGCTCTATACAACTTGCTGATTGGGCTGGTATTGTTGTAGCATCAGGTGATGGACTTCTCTACGAAGTAAATAACTTTCAGCGTGCTATTAAAGTTAACTTTTTTCTTTCTAAACATTTTCTGTCTATGAAAGGTTGTCAATGGACTTATGAGTAGAAACGATTGGCAAGAAGCAATTAAATTACCTATTGGACATTTACCTTGTGGATCAGGCAATGCTTTCATTACAAACATTGTACGTTACAGCAAGTAAGTAAAACACTTGATTCTAATACATTATTTTCTCATATAAACAGTCGATTAATTAATCAGCTATTCAATCTATCTCTAGACAACCGATTATGAAAACGATGGAAAAATTTATTGTCCAAGCTGCTGTAATCATTGCGACACATAACGTACTTCCATTTGATATGGCTCTATTAGACATCTGTGATGGTCAAAGACTTTTTTCTTTTCTCTGTATTGAATGGGGTGTTGTTGCTGATGTTGACTGTGATAGTGAACAGTACCGTTTTCTGGGTAAAATAAAAAGCAATCCTGAAATTTCAGAATCTTTTCATGAGCCCATTTCCTTTTACTTATTAGGTGAAACTCGATTTACAGTGGAAGCGCTAAAACATATTATCAGTAAGTATAATTACATAACTCACTGTATGGAAAGCCGGAGAAAGAAAGTGATCTATTGCATTATTTAGAACCTCGTAGTTATGAAGGTTATATTGATTACATTCCATATGATGCGGTTGATGATACAGCAGACTCAAATCAAATAACAACAGATACCACGATTGCTCAACTACACCGTCATCTATTACCACTCAATGAACCTATTCCAACTGATTCCACATCGACTAAATGGCGCCGTATCAATGGTCCATTTCTTCATGTATTAATTACATCAAAAGCGTGTATATCAAAAGATGTCATAGCCTCATTCAGATCAACACTATCTGATGGCTATTTAAGTTTACAATATATACGTGCAGATCGTTCATCGCGTATACATCTTGCGCAAACATTCACGAAATTATCCGACGGAAAACATGTTGATTTTGATTTCGTTGAATTGCTGCCAGTACGCGCATTTCGAATTGTACCAGCTGATACTAGTGGAAATATGATGGTCGACGGAGAAAAAGTCCCTTATGGTAAATAGATGTGAACATATTTTTTGTCACAAAATAATTTTTTTTTCTTCAGGTCCTGTTCAAGGTGAAATTTTACCGAGTGTAGGACGATGTATGGGAAGACTTCCAACAGCTAATGAAGTGCTACTAAGTTGATCAAACTATCTCCATTGCAATTCAGATATTTAAAAAAAAGTATTAAGAAACCTGAACAGAAAACTAACAAATATTGTTTTGTTTTTTTTTTGTTTTTCACATTATTTATTATCTCTTATTATTATTATTCGTTTATACAATTACGGGAACAAATCTTTTGAAAGCGACATTTTATATTCTATGATTAAAATTTAGTATTTCTTTTTCATAATGTTGTTTAAATAAGCATGGCTCTTTTTTCTCGATTGTATAACAACCGGTTAAGAGACAGAAAAAGAATTTTTTTTATTATTTCTTTCTTTTTTGCAATAAAATATCACCAAGTTAAATGCATAAATCAACTCGTAGTGGAAAATGGATATCTTGAAAATATAATGTTAATTGATTGCTTGTTATGTTCCAATGAATATTGTGATTATCAGTAATGCACAACATATTATCATAGACATCCGAACAAATAAACTGTGCTGAATTCTGATTGATTGTAAAATCAAATGGATATGCTCCTCGAACATGAACATTTCGTAATCGAATACTTTTAGTTGCCGGCGTAAGGGAGCCTGCTAACGGATTAAATAGAAGACTCTTGTCATCATAACGAAGCCCAGCATAACCCATCATGACCGATTGAATAAAACCGCCATCACCCGTAAGAAAATGAGTACTAAAGAAAAGTCATATAAAAATTATTATTCAGGAGAAATATATTTCCTATCTTCTTCGAGTTGTCGGTTTCATAAGATAGATCAATATAAGAAAATATTCACTATCTATCAGGGCACCGATAAAAGTACGATCCTCTCAATGTTTTCTTTACAACAAAAAAGAAAGATTGTGCCATATCAACTCGAAGAATCTTTCCTACAGAAGGCAATAGTTTCATACTTAAATCCATGTCCACCAATGATATTTGCATGAATATCGACCTATAATAAAAGCTTAACCGTACTCATGAGTGCATATAAAATCAAATACGAAACCTCATTTCGAACATGAAATTCTCCATATGTACATGCTTGTAAAGATCGATTGAATTCGCCTTCGGCTTTCAACGTTTCATTTAACATAAGCCATACAATAGCATGAATAGGAGCGGTCATACCCGCATTTTCTTGGCATGTTATTGGAATAAATGTTTCAGCATCATTTCGTATTATAGCAGGCGTTACATTGAAATTCATTGGATAAGTTAAATATAGAACATCTAGAAGTAAATTAGAAAAAAATCAATATTAAACATCTACAAACTAATTTTCTACCTTCTGGACAAACATAATGTGATGGTGCTGGTGGTAAAACAGCTAAAAAAAGATGGTGTGCTTTTTCCTAAATTAAGAAGCACGTCTCTCTTTTTTCTTTACCATTATCCCATTGGATATGGGTCTGTGTGGTGGAATTAAAATTGATTTTAATTTTTTTAGCAATGATTTCCCATTCGGGATCGACTCTAAATCCAAACATATCTCCAACCTGTTTGGCTAATTGTAATGATACAATAGCAACAGCATTTGTTTGTATGGCATTATCAATACCAATATCACCGCATTTCGTTTGATCATTATCACACCATTCATCAACAGGCATTACTTTTTCAATTGAATATGTCACATTATTTGTTTTTGTTACACGACTAGACCAAAATTTTGCTATATCACGTAATAGAGGCCAGCCAATATTTTCTAACCAAATATCATCTTTCGTAGCATAATAATACATTTGTACAGCCACTGCTACATCACCAGTTATATGTTGTTCAATACAAAGTTCCCAGCCACCTTTTCCATCGCAACAGCCCTAAGTGAAATTTATTTAAATAAAAATTTTGTATTTGATTTACAGTTTGTTTTTTTACTTCAGCTCGACCTAAATACGCTCTGAAACAAAAATCGTTATTTTCGAATCAATTTTTCTTATCAAATACATACGCAGTCCAAGCAAACATAGATCCATTGTAGCCAAAGCGAAGTGCAATGTTATTCGATGCATCTAAACTATTATATCGATAGCGCAGTAGACTTTCGGCACGGGATGGATAAAATGGTAGAAGAGCCGGCATCATATACCTTGATAGATAAATGAAAACAAGTTGATAATAAAGAAACCTTAATAAAAAAAAATGAATATTTGACTATTCTCTCCTTGGATAGTCAAGTCTAGAGTAATCCTACGAATTGATTTTCCTAGTTGAAGTAATTATTGATAGTAGTAGACACTTACTGACATTCTGTCAAGTGATCTAGAAAGCTATTTTCTATTATTTTTATGCATATGAATTAGCTGCGTTCTATTTTTGGGCACATAGCCTGTGCATAGCTCAGGAGAAGATCGCGTTTGATGTAAATATGTAGCTATGCACCATTCGATGGACTTGTTTTCAAAAGATTTCATGTAGAATCTCAACAATGCTAGTCATGGAAATCTTGGTTTTCCAGTATCTGCCTTGGAAAACTCTCAGTTCGCTCAATCACATGTATCAAGAAAAAACTATCGAAAACTCTCCGACTTTTCGTATAATAAAATGACGTTAATATTTACCAATCCATATCAAAAAACATTAGACCAGAGTAAGATTGTGATGCTAATCCTCCCGGACTGATACCATATCTAAAATATATAATTTAAAATGCATGTTCAAATATACATGGCTGGAGTCACAAATACTACTACAATAAATGATTGAAATAATTTTTCGTCATTTCAATAGAATCGCCTGTTTTCTTTTTGTACTATAATATCGAGCCGTACAAAAATACTTACGGCCAATCATCACGTGAACTAGATAATAAATAATACATTGAACTATTCACATGTTGCGCAATATCTAATGACCGTGAAAATATCGTTATGACTGTATCATTTTCACCATTGTTATCTGTATCCAAAACAATTTTCGGTATTACGAATGGTTGATCATCCATTGGTTGAATATCAATACCAGATCTCCATAGGTTTTTCCATGCTTGAACGTGTTCATTAAATAAATCATTTTTCTTTGTTAAAGCTTCATCAAATCGATTTATTGCTTCAAGTGTTACTGTCATTTGATCAATGGGACTCGGTCCAAAATCAATACTACTTGCTAATGTTGAAATGAATTGTACGCGTGATGATATTGTTAATGTTTGATTTGGTTCCTTTGACTGTTGTGTACATATTGTCACATAAATTAATCGATCACGATCATCGCGACTCAACAAAACACCTTCATAGACGTACATTGATGATGTTGATAAATTGGAATTCAATGTAAATTCAACATCAATTTCAACGCCACCACCACCTGTACATTTTGTTTCAGGATTGTGTGTTTGATTCAGTGGATCAAAGGTTGATGAATAAGAAAATGTAACAAATTTTGATGTAGATGTGACAGGGGAAAATTCAACAACCATTACACTTTTTAACTAAAATCGAATGCCAAAATGAAACAAGTCAAAGAATGATTAGAAAAAATTCGAATTTTATTTCTATGGAGAAATAATGAATATGAGTTTAGATGTACTCAATCCAATTCCTATATATCATTATAACTTGAGTAGCATATCAAACGGAAACATTTATTAGCGGGAACAAGAATAGTTCGAGCTTTTTTTAACCTTACATAATGCATAGCTATGGCAAGGGTGATGGAGCGGAAAGTGATATAGATTAACACCGGATGCAAAGTCTTGTAAATAACAATAGTCAAATTTACAATTGCCCATGCTTGCGCCAGCGCATATAGGACGGTAGTATGCGACTTACATTTTCTACGCGATTTAACAATTATAGAAAGCATTTATCTATGCTTGAATCCAATTCATACATAGAGATAGGAATTCTGATGTGCATATGAATGAGTATAGCCATTTACATGAGCATTACTATCAACAATTGAATTCGATTTCTCAAGAATTAGTTTAGCTTTCAAATTCAATATCTTACTGTTTGACTAATGTACACGCTATGTTCAATAATTGAACCATTTTGATCATCAAATTGATATCGACGTGTAAACATTGCCTTTTCAAAATGTAAAGCACTAGCAATAAGTTCACCAGTTATAATCGAACCACCGATAGGCGATGGTAACCTTGCTTTTCCAACATTTCCACACTGAATTCAAAAACAAAAAAAACAATTTTGTTACTTAAATTTGCTTTCCTGTTATCGTTTTTTACTTTGCCATTGAAAAGTCCACTTTGAAATAAAGCTGCTGACATAGCAACAGTACCAATATATCCATTCGCAATTTCAGGTAAAAAACAAAAGTGTGGTTCTGGATTAGCAAATAGTATTCGACCACTGGAGACATCATTTTGCCAGTCATCTGGCGGTAAAAATCCTTTACGAATGTATAAATCAACATTTTGTGTTACGTCATAACAACAATTAGCATCACAGCCTGATGTACATGACTTTAAGAAACCATTTGAATTAAATCCACGACACGATGAATTTGAATTACAAATAGCCACTAATTCTTCTATATCACACTCTTTGCCATAACCTAGATACATGGATTTTTGTAGTATATTTATTTCTGTTATTATGCATTTATACCTTCACCACATTCAATATGAGCAATATCATGACCGACAGCATCCGTCCCTGACATTTTAAAATAATGATTCAAAAAAGCAAAACATTGTTGATTAGTTAATAAAATCAACAGAATAAACTTGTTCATTTGATGTTTAATACCTAACGCAGAATACAAAAGCTCAATATCATTTTTTTCTTCTTCTTATAAACAAAGAATTATATTCATAGGTGTTTCAAGCACAACCAATAATGATGAATATGGTCAGGTGTCACTTGTATCCAACTATGTTCTGCAAGTATTACATCACAAATTTTTGACCATTATGATTTATGTTGCAGCATTGACTTTTCAAGAGCAAGATTCAAATTATTGCGAAGACGTTCATACAATTTTTATGCACTATAATCAAATAGATGATAGTGCTAGATCTTGAATTTTTATGACAGGCAGAGAAGGCTACTGTTTTTTTTCTGTAAAGAGAAACTTAGAGTGTTGTTTTTGTAATAGGGAAAGTCGCTCGTAGCACTATCACATAGAGTGCGCACTGATAAGAAAACATGAGAAGTTGATAGATCTGATGATGGAAATGCAGATTGTTTATTCCCCCGAGGAAAATTATTTCGGATTCCTGCGCCAAAACTAGTTTAACATTTAGTTTCTATTCATATTTACCGTTTATTATATTCAAGAAAATCTATCACTGTTTTGTTTAATATTTATGTCAACCCACAAGGTTTTATCATAACCTAGAAAAATGAATGATTTATATTGCTGGAGTGTATTCTTTAAAAGCATGATTTTTTCTCTCTGATTGTAATGTTTCAAATTCTCAACATGTTCTCTGATTACTGCAGCGAACGTGCTTTTGCAGTCGTCCTATTTTAACACAATGTATAGCACCTAAAGAAGTATTGACTTGTTTTCATTTCTGTATGAAAGATATTTACAGAGAAAAAAGTTACACAACACATTCTTCGTTTAAATTATTTACATTGCATTACGAGAACTCTATGAAATTACTATCAGAGACTAACAATAGTAGCCTAACTTTTTCTTCCGATCCATTAACGTAAAAATTTTAAATGATATACTCATAAACTAATGAAAACAAATAAAAATTTTCTTTCTTTTTCATGTGCTTGATTCATTGTTCCTATTTCTTTTTTCATTCTTGCCGAGGTCATAAGAGACAAATAAGAATTTCTGGCGACATAAAATAAGAAAAAAGAATTACAAAGTTCTGATGTATGGAATCGTACTTCGATGATTATGAAGAACAGAAAACAAAGTGTTATCTTGATCTATATTGGTTGCCTAATCAATAATAGCGTCATTTTTGACGAGTTGATTGACCTGTCTTGATAATTGACTCTATATAATAATATAAAAAGTCAGCTTATTTAGCATGAAAATAATGTTTTGTCACTGTCTTTCTTTTTTTGACGTAGATAATTCAAAAAAGGAATGAAATAAAATAACTTGATAGGTTTTGCCAGACGGCTTTTTTAAATACTTCTTTTATACGACGGCAAAAAAATTATCAACGAGGCTGATAAATTAACTAGATCTTAATTATGCACGAGTCCAAACATTAATTATTTTATTTTAACGATATCACATACTGATAATAGCAAATAGATTCACTTGTGTTTTAATCACACATTGCAAGGTTCAGACAAAGACAAAAAATACATCAATTTCATTAAGTGACTAAGATTTTCTATATGGCAGGAAATTAACTACTCAGCTTTTTCTCTCTCCTCGTTTTGTTTTCTTTTACCGTATAAATCCAAAATATTTATGTGTTTCGCAGTTGTATGATGGCGGTTTTTCCGGTAGTAACTAACAACACCATATCGTTTTAGTACTATAGAAAAAAGCCTTTTTTAATGGTTGAACTATGGCTAGAAAAAGAATTCTTTTTTTCTATCACTTTTATTTCGGTCAATTTTTCTAGGCATGAGAATACGCTTTTAAAGTCAAATTTATATGCAGAAAGTTTCATGCTACTAATAATTTTATTTCTGCGTGTAATGTTTAGAACGTCATATGAATTATCCTCAAAAGTATTTCTTCGAACGAAATTCACATAGTACAGCGTCAACAATCGATAGACTAGACGTCATCGATTCTATCTGAAAATAATTAAAATAGATCTAAAGAATCTTCACACATAATTTCGAGTTTCATATAGATCCAACATATTAAGAAAAAGAATTGCTATTGATTAGTTTCAACAGATTTTTTCTTTATTATTTTCTTTATGACATGTAAAAATGGATTATCGACTAATCTTCGCCAGACCAGAAAGAAAGCTAGAATTCGTCGAGTACTATCGATATAGATAATGCAAAGAGGCAACTAAGGAAGAGAGAGAGAATGTTGTTTCCCTGAGATTTCCTTTTTTCTGTTATTTACCATTGCATGCTCGGTCTTTCTCTAACTATTTGTGAAAGATTTGAAGAGTGTATTGTCATAGTTAAAATATAGACTTTACTAAAGCACACTTTTTCTTTCTAGTCATTAAACTAAATGAAGATTATTATTATTCATTCAAATGCATATGGATATTAGCAAATACCTTTTGATTGTTATCGGATGTTTTGTCCGATCTAGTAAGTTGATTTTAATAGACGAAAAATAGATTTTGATAACAAATCGACTCTTATCCAGGTTCTCAACTTTACTGTGTTCAATGTACAAGTTCTATTGAAATTAGCTCAAGTAGCTGGGATCATTCCTGTTTAGATGGCAATTTAACACCATTATTATGCGTAGATCAAAATAATAAGTCAGAATCAATTTCTCCACTGTGTATGTCTGCTGTTTATACAATCAATAAACGAGCGGGTGCGTGTAAGCTTTTATCAATATCGCTTATTCATCATAAGTCAATAGAATTGTAGTTCTATGTAAATATTAAAATTGAGAGATTAACAGAATCTTTTGTTTTTGCATTAGTACGCATTAAGCGTAAGTTCGAAAGAAAGACAAATGATTGATCTTTACTTTAATGAACTCGTTGTTGATCTTTTTAATGAATTCCTGCATTTGAAGATACTGATTTTGTTGTTTATGGATGCCTAGATCATTCTGTTTAGTATTCGTGTCTCATCGAATCTATCAATGTTATTGCCGAATGAAATGATATTTTTGTTTTATTAATACATTTTGCTTTTCTGATGTATGAGCGAATAAATCAGAATATTGATTATTGTACAAAGAGTGATCTATAATTAAGTGGCTTAGATTTTTTTTTCTGTCTTCGAGCCATTCTACAGTTCTAATGAAAATTTAACAAATGAATTCTGCATGCTACTGTGCATATTAGAGATAACAGAAAAAATAATGTGAATTTCTTAATATCCTCCAAGGTTAGCTTTCTTGACATTTTTTTAAATTCTAGTTATTCAAATCACCCGCGGTTGTACAGCAGCGCGTACGATTCAACATGACTGTGATCCGGTTATATCATACGCAGATATGGAGAAAACAGACAGTTTTTATTGTAAACAGTTGTGTTACCATGATGGTTGTAATATACATGGAATTGAAGCAATTATATCGATCGGCAATAGTTTATTAAAAAATAAAATTCTATTATTGAATTTTGTTTCTCTCTTATATTTATTGTGGTTTCAATCCAATATGTTGTTCTCATGGAATTAGATTAATGAAAAATATTGCAAAATGAATTAATGTGGTGTTTTGCTGGAAAATGATTTTGCTTTATTACTATGATATTGAACTGTATATAGTCATACTTGATTTTTGTATTTGTAGTATGCAAAAGAAAACAAGCGAAAGCATTTACTATTTATTGATCTTGTATTCTTAATTAGACGAAACAAAACATCATTTTCATATCTAATAAATTTTGGCAAAACTTTGTTAAAATGTTTACGAATTATCTTATTCAAAGGCGAACATTTTTCAGTTACTTCCTTGATTTTAGTTAATTTATTCTATGATCCACATCGATCATATTGTTCTGTCTGGCATAAACACAAAGCTTTTTATTTTGCATCAATAATTGGTTGAAATAAATGCGCTATTAATCTTTCTATATATATATATATATATCTCAGTGTGATTTAACAGATCGACCAGATTTATACGAAAGCAAAAAAAACAACTGTTGACATAAGATCTTATAAATATACATAGAGCAAACACGTAGAGGATTTAATTTATTCAAGAAAAACTTCTGATTATTAGTTCTAGCGCTAGAGTTCATTAAATTATTTGAAAAAAAAAACAAGATGAAAATACGAATTAGAAATGTTTAATTATGTCATCGTAAATTAACCTATCTGTTATTCAAAATTGTGGAAAGTCAAATTTTCATTTGGAAAAAAAATATATACAAATAAGTTGTTTGTATCGACATGAACTCTGGGAAGTCTTTTTTAGCACATAGCTATCAGCGGAAAGAAAACAGAAAAATAAAATTTTATCTTGTCGAAAAGTTATACGAAGTGCTTTATCTTTTTCGCTCGTCTTAACTGTGAGTTGCTAATAAATTTAGTTATCATGATCTGATTAAAACATAAAATTGCACTTAGCGAATGGCATATGTTTTCTTCTAATTCAATTGGACATCTGTCAAAAAGCATCGCTTCGTTTATATTAGCTCTCGATCACTGGTAAAATGTGAACTAAGATTCTTTTTGTTTTCAATAATAGAAATATTGACTTAGATTGCTGCGTTGTTGATAATCTTTAAGCATAACAAGAAAAGGCAATGACCTTCGGTTCATGTAATTTCGTTTCTTTATAATACTATGAGAAGTGCCTAAAAACCTTAGAAAGGAAATTAAAACCTATTCAGTTAGTAGGAAAAAAATGAATACACTTTACAACATCATGACACATGTCTATAGAGGTATTCATGGAATTAGTTA
This sequence comes from Rotaria socialis, assembly GCA_905331475.1. Classification (NCBI taxonomy): domain Eukaryota; kingdom Metazoa; phylum Rotifera; class Eurotatoria; order Philodinida; family Philodinidae; genus Rotaria; species Rotaria socialis. The sequence goes on from CAJNYU010003630.1 coordinate 63,646, forward strand.
TTAGTATTCAATAATGATAACACAAAATTTGATGATGTTTACAGAATACATGAGCAGTTCTCGATCAAATAAATGATTTTTATTGTCTAAATAATAACATAATTATATTAGCATATAATTTTGTTTTAATAGTAGTCAATGTGGCAAGAATATAGATGATCAAATATGGCAGACAAGGAATTATTGCATTGGAAAACATAATTATCTAGCATTTTTTAAGTCTATTTCATTTTGTTTTTATTAATAAAATATTAGTGCAACAAGAGGCAAACAACATGATGATCTACTAAACGATCAAATTGAGAGAAAGAGGTAGGTGACAATCAATGATTGGTGCTAAGTACATATTAACTTTGGTTATTTGAAAACTTTATAGTTTTCTTCTCCTATTCAATTCTTCTTTTGTCGAAATCAGATTGATTACAATCCTAGCCGAACTTTTTTATTCATGCACTTGCCAAGACTTGAGCTCAAGATGTGTTCATAGTGCATGACTTTCTTGCTCAAGACAAGCACTTGAATGTTTGCATGAGTTACAAAAAAATACAACTATACATTTTTATTAAAAGTTAAGTTATTTTGAGAGTAAAATTCGAAAACAATATTGAAAAAGTTCTTTAATAACAGAAACGCTTAGATAAAAATTCAAGCGCATGAGTAACAAGTTTAAGAATTTGAGCTCACCAAAAGGTCTCATGTCCTGCCTCAAGATGTGTTCATAGTTCTTGACTATTTTGATCAAGAAAGTCAAGCATTGCAAGCGCTTGCAAAAAAAAGTTCGACTAGGGAATTCTTTTGACTGTTATGTTTTTCTGTTCGACGTGTGATAACTGAAGAAAAACTTGATTGAATTTGTTTCCGCGAGAAACAAATTTTATAGGAATGATATAGACGTGCCGGAAAGACACTTAGATGTTTTTGTACTTCACAACGTATGTCTAATGACACTCGTTCATTTTTAAACTACTCTCTCTGGCTAATTATTACAATATTAATTTTCATACATAGAATAAAGTTAATTCACGATGATCAAACAATGATTTTTCAAGTCAATTTTTTTAGCTCGTCTGTACATTTCAGGATCATCATGATTCTATTCCTGTTGATTGATTCAAATACCGTATTTTCCTGTTGCATGAAAAGTATATTGAATAAAAAAACGGCAAATAAATGCTTATTCGTTAATATAGAATAGTACACATTGATACACTTAGTAAGAAGCCACTAAAAATTAGTCAGGAACAAGCAATTACAATGAGAAAGGAAAATAAGTTAAAGTTAAATTTGACCTTTCTTTGCGTTCTTTGTATTAAATTATTAATGTGTACAGAGAAAAAAGCTGTTAGCGCAATCCCTGTGGGATTACAATGTGAAACACGATGAAACTTCTTTTCTGGAATTCGTCTATCACTGTCACTAATGATCTGTGGAGACTCTCTGTTATGGTCTGTATTATGATGTATGGAGTCTCTTGAAACCATCACAGACCATGACAGATCTCATAAGCCATCACAGACCGTGACAGAGAAGTTAATTAATTAAACAGCTAACTAGTTAATTAATTTCTCTGTCCCGGTCTGTGCGAGGGGGGGGGGCCCCCAAATTTCTATCCTATATACTTCAACACTCCTTTCAGATCGTGTTTCACAAAATATTCATAGTAATATAATTAATAAAACATACACAAACTAACGACGTATTCAATAGTCACAACGTTCGTCGAACAAGTTCATTTAACGCACTTGTAACTATAAAAAAAATTCAAACAATAGATAATACTGTTGTTAAATTTCATGCTCGAAGTTTCTGTTGATTCTCGAAATGCAAATCAGGACGAATGTTGAAATATGCAGGATAGAAACTTTCAATGGCTCTCCTATCAAAGATTGTAGTAGATGGCCTCCAGAGACCCATACAATTTGTGACAGACATTAAATCAGAAAGTAACTGTTGTATATTTCAATCCCATAGAGATTATACGCGTATAATACGAGACTAGACAAAAGCATTTACAAGATATAATTCGATTCCTGCTGTAATTGGTTTTTATTTCATCGGGGTACATTTAACTTCTATAATATGAGGCCTTAATGTCCTATTAAGAACAGTTCTTACTTTCAGCTGCTCGAAATCTTGGAATATTAAATTTGTATTCAAGCCATTTTCGAAACATTTCACTATCTTTTAACATCATATAATATCCGAGCAATTGTCTAGCATAAATAAATCCATGATCAGCAAGCAATTGACCATATTTTTTACCTATACCAGGGACTAGAGCAAAAGTTAAAATTGCATTTAGCACCACTGTCTTAAAAAGAAATTCTATCAAATCTACCAGCTGTAATAGGTTTTATCGATATTGCTTCATTAGAAAATTGACATCTTTTCGTACTAATCGTTAAAGTTTCGACACGTTCACTCGAAAATGGCCATGCATTATTAAGAATTTCATAGAATAATGGTTGTTTTTCTTTGAATACAATGCCTGCAGATTTCGTTTGCTTAGGTACTTCAATTATAAAATCGTTTGGTGTGGAAATAATATTATCTTTAGATTCACCGAGTTTATTCTTCTTAATCAATGAATGTTCAATAATTTGTCTTTCATTATTTCCACAACAATTTCGATTTGAAGGTACGACAATTGAAATGGGCGAAGGAATTATTTTTTCTTTATGTACAAAAAGTCGTCGCGATGAATTTTTCGATAGAATATGAATAGTATTGTTTTCATTCATTGAGTTTCGATCGAAATTCATGATATGTTTCTTTCTTTTTTTAATACAATGACATTCGGTAGGAAAAAAACTAGTTAAAAATTACCTTGTCAATTAAAAACTATTCGCGCTTCCAACAAAAAAAATTAAAACTTCTATAGATTTTAAGCCATTTATTAAACACAGTAAACATCAAAAGGATCTTAGCATCGTTTTAGAACAAATTCTATTCTAAGGCTTGTGCAACATATGATAAAAATTCTTTAGGCAAACAATCACTCCTTTTTCCGCAGTAGTTCTGCGATAAAATTTGATAATTTTGTTTTATGTGTGATAAAATACATTTTGCTCTTATCATGTTATAATAAATAAACGCAAAACAAATACCACAGATTGCATATACTAAAGGTATCTTTTTTTTTACTTCTAATACATCTTCACTATTTCGTTTTTACTTTGCAGCAGCATGACGATAGGCGTGTTTGGGCTCTTTGTTTTGGCGTGTTTTACACAAACTACTTATGCTAATCGAACTGTTACTGTAACCACAACATATGGAGATGTACTTGGATTTGAAACGGATACAGCTCGTATCTTCTATGGTATTCCATTTGCTGAACCGCCTGTTAATGATCTAAGGTATACTTGATAGTTTGTACGAGATCGATTATTCAAAATTTGAGCAGATATCTTTGGCTTAGTTAGATAAAAATATTTCCCTCGATAACTTGACGAATTTGATTAAATCACGAGAAAGAAAATTTTCGTAAAATTTCTTTTTGTCATTTATACTCTATTTGTTTCAAATTCATTCATATGTAATGTAGATGGGAAGCTCCAGTAGCTACAGGTAGATGGGCTCCAAGTGTATTAAATGCTACAAAACCACCACCTGGTTGTCCACAGCCTGAATGCCGAGTTCCGCCTATTTTATGTCCGGCTGTGGTATGTTTGATTTTGAGCATGTAAATATTTTGTTTGTTTATTTGAACTGTTATGTATTTAGATTTCTGAAGATTGCCTTTATCTAAATATATTTACGCCAATACCTACACAGACATCTGCACCAACGCCATTGCCTGTTATGATCTTTATTACTGGTGGTAATTTTCAATTTCTTGATGCTTCAGCGCCAATCTATGAATCGGAGCGTTTCGTTAATACAACTAATGTCATTGTTGTATTCATTCAATATCGATTAGGTAAGCCAACGGAAAAGTAAAACCTTACTATTATTATTATTATTATTATTTGATTCGAAAAATAGGTATTCTCGGTTTTCTGGCAACGGGTCCAGGTCCTAATGATATAAAAGGAAACTTTGGTATTCTTGATCAACGTCTAGCTATTGGATGGGTTAAAGACAATATTAATGCATTTGGCGGAGATCCAAATGAGGTTAGAATATTTTTGATTTATAAGAAAAATTTTCCTATATTTATCTTTATAGATCACATTATTTGGTCAAAGTGCTGGTGGTCAATCAATTGCTTTACATTATGTTTCAAGTGATATGCAATCATTTTTTCAACGAGCCATTATTCAAAGTGCACCTTTAACAATTCCATTTCGGTAATCTATTGAAATAAAAATTTCACATTGATGTTCATAAATCTTTGCTTTTGTTTTGCATAGAACATATGCAGAATATATAACACCGAGTGTTCTTGTTGCTGAACAGCTTCATTGTGCAGTAGGTGATATATCATGTTTTCGTCGGGCTTCCTATCAAGATATTGTTGTTGCTCAAAGTGTCATTAACAATATGATAACCTCACTTGACATTTTACTTTTCTTTGAACCATGGGTACCAGTTATTGATCATAGTATTGTACATGGTCAACCTCTTGATCTTGTTTATAATACATCATTTTCACTTAAACAACTTATTATTGGCACATTAACTGAAGAAGCTATATTTTTCGTTTATGAAGGATGGGCAAAACCGTTAACGCCAGAACTCTATGCTGAAATTGTTGTGGGTACATTTCGCGAAAAAGCTCTTAAAGTTCTCGAGCGTTTTCCACCCGACAGTGTTTCTGATGTCCGCCCACTGCTATCAAGTATAGCTACACAGTGGGTATGGGCTTGTTCAAATCGCGTGTTCGCACGTAAAGCCGCTTCGTATTATTATGCTTTTGGTTATCCACTTGATTTTGATGGTTGGGGAAATGAAACATTCTGTAACGGACATTCTTGTCATGGTGCTGAATTACCATTTTTATTTGAATCGGCCTGGGTAAATTTTACTGATGCTGGACGACGTGTTTCTCAAAGTATGGCTACGTATTGGACAAATTTTGCTACAAGCCAAGATCCAAATGAACCAGCGCGTGTATCAACGCCGTGGCCAAGAGTTACCACTGGAAATGAACAATACATGTATTTTCAAGATCCATTACAAGCTCGACAAAGTTATTTGAAGGATGATTGTGATTTTTGGGATAAAATTGGTTATAAGCCAGCACTTTTTTGAAATTTTACCAATAAATAAATGCAAAGAATCATAGAAAATGTTTTTTTTTCTTTACACCTTTGTTGTCGAATTCCATCTTAGAATTATTGAATATACATTCAATATGTAAAATGTTATTCGAGCGATTGCTGTATCGTTATTAATATTAAGATTCAAATAAGTATAAGTCTATATCGTTGATCTATTTCTTCGTTGTAACATCTTAGTATTTGTTGATGAGCACCAGTTTTCTCATAGATATCAAGCAAATAATCCTACATAACTTATTCATGCTTCGAATATCATAGATACTACTTTCTAAAAATACTTCTTTATATTAGCTCAATATCATCATAAACAAACACAATCATTTGTTCAATAAACAATTTCCTTGGATATGCGATGGAACTTGAAAAGACATATTATTTACTGTCAGTCTTACTATGTTAATAGTGCATTACGATAATTTCTGCAAGTAACTTTTCAATAAAAAAAAAAGGAAATGTATATTCGGCGCGGATATATATATATTCTGTTTATTGTTCTCTTCTAAGTTTAAATATGATTTCTAAACATACGTTTCTTCATCTTATCTTTATTTTCTCTTTTCATACAGCTTATACGATCAAACTCAAATTTCTATTTGGAACAGGCAATAATTTGTTAAGATGTTCCAAACATGAATACCTGGCTTTTTACGATTGGATTCAATTTTCTGCATGGAACATATCATGCATAAATCAGAGTCACTTATTTGAAAGAGATCCACCGGATTTAATCGAAGAATTTAGTTTTTACGTCAAGTGCGATGAGTCAAAAAAGATATGGCACCCTTATATTAAGTCGAAATATTCGATGAAGAAAAACAACAAAACGAAAAGTGTATGTCCCACATCCGTGAAACATTTACTCGTTGATCCATTGTCTCATCTCACTGGCTCTGTCAATAGTACTTCTAGTCAGTATTTATTCCATGCCAAATGTGACAATGATAGCATACGTATTAAACTCGGTGAACAAAGTTTTTCATCTGAAGCTGATGAAATGCATACCTTATATATGAAATTTGACGCCCAACCAATCATATGTCGTATGGTTGTTAATCAATCTAGTTTTATTCAAAAACATAAATGCATTGTAAAAGCCGAATACACAATTGAATCGGTGTGTTTTTATTATCCTCAGTCAGAAATTTTATTGAAACAAATAGATTGGAATCACATAAGAAGTTTTTTTCTCAATTCATCGCATCTTCCAATGGACTGGCAACTGAAAAACGGATATTACTATAACAGTCAATTAGAAAAGATCAGTACCAATGTATATGTACGTATGAGATTTGTGTTCATATTCAATGAGGGGTGTCCAAGGACTGAGGATTAGGAATTCCTCATCAGTTCTCGTAAAGTTCTTTGCATGCTAAAGGTAAAAATATGGAATATTCACGATAGTTTTTGCTCTTACATTCATTTTCACTCGCAAAATTGTGAGAATCAATGATTTCATGCAAAAACTATTTTTAAAACAGCAATATCACGACTATCGTGAATGGACGAACTGTGAGAGAACCGATAGTTGATTCCCATTTCCTCTAGGAATTATCACAGCAACACTGGCAATTCCTCGGCACATTAGGAATTCCTGTTTCTCAGTCCTTGGACACTGCTGATCAATTCATATCCAATAGACTAGTGCAATCCTGTCTTCGGAATCACCATCGTCTGCGCCAACTAGCGTCTATGATATGACTTCATCCAGTACGATAGAAACAACGCTATTATCATCTATTCTCATTACTACTGCAGAAATCGGCACGACTATGCATGCAACCTACGTCAACACTAATGAAACAACTATGACTAGTACAAAACAAACAACTAATTCCATCGAAATTGATGATCTTACAACATTGATCACGATTAGTACTGCACGGCCAATCGCCTCTTTTACGGAGTTCGACACTACAGTACTATTAACCGGCAATAATACTTCATCACGAATAACGTCTACTATTCGTGATATTCTAATGTCATCAGATATTGTTAGTACACCTATGTATAGTAGTGAGGTTCTGGTTTCAACTACAACAGATATTTCTAATATCACCTTCGGTATAAAATCAACAACACATATGATGACCAATACTACTTCTAAAAAGCCGGCAATCAATATTAAAACATCAAAGAAGATTTCGAAAACGTCTACTACATCAATTGTACCTTTAGGGAAACTTCCTTCAAATAAAAAATCATCACCTCACATTCAATATGTCATAATTATACTTTCTATAATTGGAGTTATGGCATTAATAGCGTGTCTTGGCTTTTTTTATCTACACCATCAAACTAACGGAACAGAAAGTTTCCTAGACCGAAATGACAGTGATGAATCGTTATCTTCAGTTTCGACAAAATCTGATCAGAATCCATCCAGTGCATATGATGAAGAAAAACCACTAACGGATATCATCTCACAAGTACCATTACCTTTGAAACAGGAAGGACAATCAAAAATATTCAATAAAAAGAGCCCTGGACGGATATTTAGTCAAATAGATCCAGATGGTCTTTAAAATATGACTCATAATATAGAAATTTATTTTTGTTCCTTATTTGTAATAAATACATTTGTTGTCTTGGACATCTAGAGTCCGAAATTTACATACATATTTTTTTCCATTATAAATAATACAATTATTTTGCATTGAATAGAAGTTTTTATTTTTCAGACCTAAACGTTTTTACAAATCTCTTTAAATTAAATAAAACCACTTGGATTTTGAAAACATGGCTGATCTATTTTTCTTGTATACAAACTATAGCTAAAGTAAATGAAAAATATATTACACATATAACAAAATGTTCAAATATCGATATCAATTATTTCTTTGTACGAGATGAATTAGCCATTGCGTCCTTGGATACCTATGAGAAGACACAACTTGAAAATGAGAAAAACTGATGAATTAATTTGCTTACATGACGTAAAGTAGTTAGTGATGATTGATGATATGTCGATGATGATGATCGTGAGATATTAATACGTGATCCATCGGGATTCATACGAATTGATCGTCGCGCTGATTTTGATGGCTGTTGAGTATCAGTAGATAGAATTGATTCGTGAAAATCAGTTTGACCATTGGTTAATTGTGACGATTGGGAAAGATCTGCTGATTTGTTAACATCGTTTTTATGCGAATAATCTTCGATGATAATTGCAGGAGGAGGAGGAGGAGGAGGGGGAAGCACTAAATAATAAATATTAGTTTTTGTCAGAAGGATATTATTTTATACCTTCATTAGATATTGTTTTTGTTGTTGTATGAATATTTTCATGTTCAGTTGATTCATCTTGAGCAAATAAGCAACTCATAATAGTATCACTTAAACCTTCAGTTGCAATTTCAGTTCGTTGTGATAATCCCTGACAAGATTGAGAAGATTTTTCTAATACTTGATGTGTCGATTGAATGACCAATGATTCATCTTCAATAATAGTTTCTAATGATGGTACCGGCCGATTACTGATACATAAATGATACGAAGAAAATATGAAACAAAATAAAAATAACAATTTGAATTACTTTGTAATAATAATGGATGTTGAAGTCGAAGACGATTGACAGATAATTGATGATTGTCCGTCGCTTGCTGTGGTGGTGTCAGATGTATTTTTATCATGAATAGGTTTACCGTGATGAAATCGACCTTTTTTTAGTTTTATTTTAGGTAGATGAGAAGCCATTACATCCGTTGGTGTACGTCGAGCTGTTACCGGTGTAAATTCATTTTGCTCTTGCGGCGATGGTTCAATATGATTAAGAGACTTTTCAATAGGAGAACATGCATCATCGTTAGTTGGTATCCATGGATCATTTTGTTGATTCTTTTGAGTATTTGGTTGTGAATCAAAAATAGTAATCGGCTGATCAGATGATTGTTGTAATTGGCAAGTATCGAGAAGACTTGGACTTTCAAAACTACTGATTGTTGTTGATGTTGATGTTGATGTAGAAGTAATAACGGTATATGTTGTATCTTGTGAAAATTTTCCGGAATTCTGAAGTAGTGATTCGACGATAATAGGCGAAGGATTCAATTGTTCAGGTTCCACACTTGTAGATCTATGAATAATATTGCAAAATTCGACTTTGGGATACAAACGATAGTTTTACAGAGAAATTGAAAGCGCCTAGTCTTTTTAGTTTTCATTCAGAGACTTTGATTAGCACAATTTTTAGTAAGAACTTGAAAAATATCTCCTGTCTATGTTCATAACAAGTGAGCTTTATCCAACTATATAAGAAAAAGCGAGGGAAAATGGAAACTTCAATCGAATTGTAGACATCTTACTTGGTCGACGATTTTAGTTTATTCACTTGTGACAGATCAGCATCAGATGATTCTGATGTTGTTGAGCTTTTTGATAATTTTCGTTTCTAAAATCACATTTCTACTGCACATTAATAATCAACAGTATTTAACTTACTGATCGAGTGGATTGGACAGTGCTGTTCTGTGATGGTGATGCTTTGATGTGATAGAATTCTTGTGGATTAACATAGCGTTGAATTAGATCATCAGTTATGGGTACGATCATAACTTGTTTTGGTGGCCATTGATTATCTTTCATTGGTTGTCTTGAATCGTTTCCATGAGAATGTTTCTTATGAATAAGTAAAGATAAATGTTTTGTACAGCAATTATACGGTGTCAATGTTGTAAGAATAGAACAAACCAAACATGTCACACATTTCGATGTTGGTTTATAATCATTATCAGATATTAAATTTTCATTATTCATACGAGATGATTTTTTCTTTTTTTTATCATTTTTCGATGAAGTTTTCTCATCATCTGAATCAGACAGAACAATATATGTTTTATTGTTCATCACAGGCTTTTTTGCTTGCACATATGGCTCAAGATCGTGATCATCATCGTCCTGCCACAAATTGTGTTGACCACTACGTAATCTTTCTAATCGTCGATTGACATGTAACTTTGTTTTTGTTGTTGTAGCTGCTGGTGATGATGTTTCTAATTTTCGTTTTTCTTGAAAAGTCATTAATTCTATAGTACACAAATTCTATTTATAAAAAATACATACTTGCGGATTTCTTGCCAGTGCTCATTCTGCTAACATTAATCGAAAAGGTTGAAGACAAGACAAGACAAAAAAAGAATGAATGTATCTGATTGAATGGATTAAATTTGATTGTACTATTATTAGCAAAAGATATTGTCATTATAGTCGAGAGAGGTCGCCAATGTCCTCGATGGTCCTGGTAGATGATATGCTCACAATTCCTGTTAACAGGCGCCTAGTTCGGCTTTTTTTTTCTTTCGGTTGTTAAATGATTCATAGAATCTCGAAGCGAAATAATAAAAATGTTATGATTCGCAAAAAATTATTCTTCAAAGAATTGGATTTTATTTTATTTAAAAAAAGAGATAGGGAAGAACCAAAAAATATATAATTTTGAAAAGTAATGCTTATCATTTGATCGTTTTATTAATAATAATAATGTATACAGTAAAGTAACATGATCATTGTCATTTATTTTTTGGGAGCGATTAATCCTTCTAATTGTGCCTAAAAATAAATAAATTGTTTGATATGTTTCTATCTAGTTAAATTAATTATCAGACTTTGAGTTGTTGATTGGTTTTTTTCAAAAAATTTATTTCTTCCATATGTTTTTTTTCTTCAACTTGACGTTGTTCATTCAATTTCTTTTCAGCTGCTTCTGCATTAGATTTTGTTTCTTTAAGTTGTCGTTCAAGATCACGTTTATCTTCTTCAAGTTGTACTAACTAAAAGCGGAACATAAGTGCGAATAAAATCCTAATGACGGTTCCTATTGCGGTACGAACTTTTCGTTCTAATTCAGATTTTCCTTGTTCAGCCATCAATGCTTTACGCATACCGAATGCAACACTACTTTCATAGAGTGTTTGATAGGCACGTAAAGTCATTTGTAATTCATCACGTACACGTAGAAGAAGTAAACCACGTTCAGCACAATTAATTGCGACTTGACGAATGAGTTCATCTATTTGTTGTTTTAGAAAAAGAAAAGTTTTCAGTGAAATTTTAAAAGAAAACAATTCGAACTGAAATTTTACCGAAACATTGTGAAAATAGTTCACGTCGTACTGGACAAATGCCGGTCTCGCGAGCTTGCCGTTGTTGTAAACGCATATCTAATTGTTCTTGTAAGTTAATGACATCAAGACGTGTTGCCGGTGTAGATGATATCCGTTGACAATAGAGTAAATCAGGATTATTTGGATCTTTTGTAATCCTATACGAGAATTTCGTTCAAGAAAAACTTATAAAGACAAATAGAAAATATTTACTTCGGTGGAAGAATTTTATCGAGAATTTCTTCTAATGATAAATCTTTCATTGATTGTGGCTTTCGAGTTAAACGTGGCGAATTTGTAGCACCACCACCACCACCAGTAGTATCCATCATTTGTTGATCTAATGCTGTTTGTTGTTTACCAGCACCGAGTACTTTACGATCTCTTTCATTCTGTGCCGTTATCAGTGTCGGATTATCAAAACGAACAAGTGAACCAGATGGTGGAATGATTGACATTGTTTGATTTTTTTAAATTTATCGACGATATATCAGTATAATCTAAAAATACGTCGGCAATTTTCTTTTTGAAATTTTGAATAACGGATTCGACAGAATACGTCCTTATTCAAGAATTATTGTATGCCAAGAAACATTTAAGCTAATTAAATGTTTATCATAGCAATCTTCCTCAATTATAAGTGAAACCCGTAATTTTTGACACCTCACTTAATTGAAATCAAAATTATTGATTTTAAATACTTATTAATTATGTGAATATTGTTCGTTAAAATATTAGAAAAAATATTTTTAAACGAAAAAAAAGCTTAACTTTGATAATGCTAATTTGTGAATAAAATAATTTTGTAGATCGTTTGTGTCGGTGTTATGTTGCTAAAGTTTGACGCCATGCGTATCTATCTTACAAAATGGTTGCTAAGTATCCATATTATTGATTTAAAAAATCATGGGATTCTGATTTAGATAAGTTGTAATGAAAAAAAGGAAATATTGTTATGAATTTAGAATTATATTTAATTGTCTATTTGAAAAATAATTATTTGATAAGTAATTGACCAATCATTGAACAGGAAAGAATAGAATAGAAAATTTCAAAATTTGTTCAAGTCTTCATTTAGTTTTGTTTTTTTCTCTCTTTTACCTTCGCACAGCGATAAAAAAAAGCCTAGAATCTCATTCTATAAATTATATTACTCATCTGTCCACGTTGACGACTTGCATCCACGTCACCATAGCAGGCCGGTCGGCTCGGCTATATATTCATTCGAATTCAAATAGATCCTCTCTTCATTAACAATGGGTCAACTACTTGACAGAAATTATGTCGAGTCGATAAGTTCTGGAAATAAACAACGTATAGTTTTCTAGTTTTTATTTAATTTTAACTTCTACTTTTTACTTCAATTATTGTAGTCACAAAAATATCCGATATATCCGAATTGCCACCTGAACTTGCTTTAGCAATTCTTAAAAATTTAAATGCTACTGATTTATGTCTTGCTGCATGTGTTTGGCATACATTAGCAAGTGATGAAATTCTTTGGCTTGGGTAAGTAACACCGAAGAAATAAAGCAAATTTGAAATAATTTTATATTTTAATTCTCAAGATTATGTAAATCAATGTGGGGATATGCATCTGTTTATAAGCGAGCTAATCATGAAAGGATTTCATTTCGTAAAATTTATTTACAACTTGATGAAGGAACATTAAGATTTAATGCTGGAGAGGTGAACAATTTTTTCTAGTTTTTTTATTTTTATCTATATTTTGTGCTCATTTAGGGTTTGATGTATATGATTGAAAATAGATTGATCGATGATACATGTGAAGAAATCAGTAAATTCATACATCATACGCATAAATTACGTACATTAGAAAAGCGTAAATTATTAAAAGAACGGTACGTAATAAATTAGATAATCAATATCAAACTCGAATACTATTGGAGGGTGTCAGCGATGACCGACAAGCTCATTTCTCGTTCTTCTGATTCCTTAACAATAGATAATTTCATATTATCTCCGATATCTATCAGATTTGAATCCTTTTTTAGTCGTGATATACTTGAATATTTAATTGAACTTCAATCTTATGAAAATCAATTTTTACCAAATGCATTACGTCAATTTTTTGCCAAACTTGATGCACCTGAAGAACGTAATGAATACTTGTCGATATTAATTGAAAATTTTTCAAAACGTTTCCATGCATGCAATCAAAATCTTGGATTATCAATCGGTATGTTATTATCGTAAGAAAAAATATCTTCTGTTTAACGTTATATCGTTTAGAAACAATTTATGTTCTATGTTTTTCATTGATTCTACTTTCAATTGATCTGGCATCTCCACATGTAAAAAATAAAATGTCTAAACGTGAATTCATTCGGAATACACGCCGTGCCATAATTAATGGAGCATTGAGCGACGAATTAGCTGGTCACTTCTATGATAATATCTATTTAATTGGACATGTAGCAAATTCGGCAACTAGCGCACATTAAAATATCAAAATCCGGTTTAATGCTTTTGTAGAAACGCAAACTATTTTCTTCTTCTTGTTATAGAAAAAGAGATTTTTCTCTTATATTTTTTAGTTTTTTTTTCTATTGACATTTTTACTTGTACATTCAAGATGAATTCGTATTTTTTTTCTTGTCCACGAAGTAAAACAAGACATGTTCTGTAGTTGTACACAAACTAATTAAATAAACAACACGTTTTTCAGTACCGATTGAATTCAATGGAATTTTTTTTCTCAGCAGAAATCTTGACGCACATCTATCATCTACATTTTTATTTTGTCATGAATTCAAATTTACTAAACATTTGATTGCAAAAATAACGTACGAAATATCTCAATTTAGTATTGGGCGAAAAGAATATTGTACAATCATCCATTGTATAAATTCTCTTTCATATCAACTTAAGATATAGCTAATCATAATAATACTATCATAAAGTGGTGTCATCTCCAACAGACTAGTTTGATTCATTTCCAAGTATTTCTTTCTTTTTTTCCGGTGCTATATGCGCATGTTGACCAATACGCTTTGTTTCGTTCATTGTTTTCGATATACAGACAAAATTCAAAACGATTAATTTCTATTCGTTTTAATTGAAACATGAAATTAGATTGTAAAATTAAAATTCAAGATCGACAAAGAACAAATGGATCATCAACATTAAAAGCTGCGAAAGGTGTTGTTGGTCTTGCAAAATCAAATAATGATGAATGGGTTCTTGTTGTTCGACTTTTCAAAGATACAAATGCTACACAATATAAGGTAGATTGTTAGTACGAGATAGAACTTGAATTCTCTATTTTAGAGTACGGGTGTAAAAACACGATAAACACCCGCACCCTCAAGCTTAACCCCCTAATAACGGATGAAAATTCGAATCGGAATGTAATTTCATACTGCTAGATATTAAATTTTGTAAAAGCTGATTTTCTTCTTTAGCATAAAAGAATATAGACATGTTTTCTTCTAGCTTCGTGATAATGTTCAAGCGCTTCTCCATAGATGTATTAATAATGGCATGGCTACTATTCAAATTAAAATGCCACCTCACGATGTACAATTGTGTGAGGTAAGATAAAAATTTTCTTTGTATCTATTTGAAATTTGCTCTTGTGATTTTTCAGGCTAATGTTGAATCATTAAAAACATTACTTTCAAGCGTTCGTCTAGCATCGACTGGTAGTAATCTTCCATCTTCGATTAGATCAATATCGATCAATGCTGTTGAAAAACTGCAACGGCCTGCACTACAACTCATAGTCAATCAAGCAATAGATTATCCAACTTTGAAAGGTTTTCCATCGACATTAGAAAAACTAATTGTCAATGCAGCTCATCTGCGTACACCTGTTGATCGTCGAATATTTACACTTAAAAATTTACATACACTTGATCTATCTGATAATAATATAACCGAGTTGCCATCCGGTATTCAAATGAATCATTTGCATACGTTAATAATTCGTTCGAATCAATTAAAATCTTTTCCCAATGATATCAAATGTCCTACGCTTAAACATCTTGATTTAAGCCAAAATCAATTAGAAAAATTCGACGTAGCTTTATTAAATATAAGTACTCTCGAACGATTAAATTTATCATCGAATAAAATAAAATGCATTCCAAGAATAATTCTACGTGTATTACCGCAATTACAAGTATTCAATGTTGCATCAAATTTGGTTCGGGTCATACCTAATTCAATAGCGTCTGGTGGTACACGTTTGCATACATTTCATTATGATGATAATCCATTGGCTACAGAAAAAATGATTACATGCAAACGTTTTAACACGACACTTCTTGAAATAGCGCTTCGAGCTGTTATTAAATATAGGTAAACTTTTGATATTATTAAACTTTTCATAAACAAAAAATGAGTGTTTGTTTTAGAATTCCTTATGATTTCAAAACAATTCCTCGAACTCTATGCTTATTACTCGATGAATATGAAACGTGCGCTCATTGTGCTTCGGCATGTTTTATTAGATTTGGTGAAATAATTGTACCGAAACAATTATCAGCAATTGGAGTAACCGTACATGTAACAGCAGCCAATCAATCATTCGCTGTTCCAGTACAAGAACGATATTGTTCAATAAAATGTTTCAATTATGGACTTAAACGAGCTGGTATGCATTGATTATTATCTTGATTCTTTTTCTTTAAAACAAAAATTATATCTATTTCTAGGAATGATTCAAATGTAAATTCGCATTGAATATAGATAGATTCAAGTGTTCTTATAATTACTCAATTTTTTTAAAAATAACTGCAGTCAGATATTTGAACTGTAGATATTCGTCAGTAAAAATAAAAAGAGTTATAATAACTTTATTTGCTTGCAAAACGATAAAAGTTAACTGATGGTACACAGTAATCCGATTCTATTTTTGGTGAGAATGAATTGCAATTCGGATCTCATGCCTACCCATGTTTTGAATGCCTGACCATTTTTTGTGGTAAACCGCGCCATTTATCCTTCCTGCGGTAAATTACACTGACATGGGAGCCGGAAAAGTTGCCGATTTTCATGCGGTTTTTATTACATGGGTAGAATGCATTGTAAGCGATAAGTCTGTTGTTCATTAGAAGTAGCCTTTAGATTTCATGATCCGAATTTTAGGGTATGTATCTTACATTAGTAGGAAAGAATTTCAGCATCTAACTTCTTAGCTAAAATAGGCTCATAGGGTAGATTTTCACTTTCCTGAAATGATTGATGGAATAATACAATCTTCTAGGAGGCATTGTACATAAGTTACGATCATCATTGTTCAATCGATCTTGCGGATTTGGCTGATACTTTTATAGCAGATACTTACATCAGAGTTAAGAATAAACTTGACGTTTCAGCTCAAGCGGATGAACTATTTTCGAGATATGAGACCTGAAAGTGTCGGTACTCGATCAAAATTAGACTTTTTTTTATTGCAATACTTTTCAGTATACTTTCATTTTCTCTCTAGTAATTAACAGTTATCACTGAGATTTTTTCACCAAAGATATTATTGCATACGGGCTACATTTTGATAGTTATAAAAATATTTCATCCTTGAATAAATTTTAATTGGTATCATCTATGATTTTCAGAAAGTATGCCCACGCATTTTGGGCAAGTTAGTCGAATCAGTGAGATATAATTCCTTGAGGATAGTTTCATTTGAAAGAGTACTTCAAAATGTATTGAATGGAGTTCTCAAAAGTTTAGCAGATTAAATTGTGGCCTAGCAGAAGCGTTAACTTTTTCATCAAAACTTTTCACCCGTAAAAATATTGAAATATCCGATATTTGTATTGTTTGATTACTATCGACTAGTGCTTTCGAGAAACTAACCACATAGCTTCATAATGCTTAAAATTCTCTATAAATTCATCTATACACTTATCGTGTTACATCTTTTCGATCGAAAAACAGACTGACCTATGACCTATCTTGAAGAAAAGACAAATACAATTTGCTTGTACTCTACGTTTGCTTTTCAGCAATCGATTATTTTGTCGAGATTCAGATGAACAATCAAATAATAACTAGATGGTATTCAAGTTTTACTCGAATACGAAATGCGATGCGAAGCAGGAATCTGGATTCACGAAAAATTTTCAATTCAGGGAAATCTTGAATACTATTTATGTCGACATCATGAAATTCATCACTGAGAAAACTCTATTCTTACTTAGCGATACATTCTTAAGGATCGATTTCGATTGATCGATTAATTATCTCCATGATTCATTATCTTAGATCAGCTGTAAATGAAGAGACTATAGTGGCTAACATATGTTCATGACGTCATTTTAATTATCTCTTGATAAATTTCTTTCATTTTCGTCATTTTGGAAGCACATTTATGAGCGAACGAAACTGCAGATTGAAGATTCGAAAACAGATGTTCTTAGTTCGATCTTGATACTTCGATCTCACGTTTCAACGAGTTTTCTACGATTTATGGTTCTCGAGATCATCGCGACACAAAATGACGACTTGTGATGCGTACGTGAAGTGAGTAAACTAGATGGCATTCAAGTTTCACTCGAATACGAAATGCGATGCGAAACAGGAATCTCGATCCAGGAAAAATCTTCAATTCAGAGAAATCGTGAATACTTTTTATGTCGACATGATGAAATTCATCACTCAGAAAACTCTATTCTTACTTAGTGAT
>CAJNYU010003635.1:0-144976 GCA_905331475.1 Rotaria socialis
AAGATTTTATTAAATTTACCTGCTCGTTCACCACCAAGCCATTGAATAATTCTTGCTGTTTGATAATTTTCATTGGTTTTATTTGTTATAACAACCATTTCTTTTTGTTTTATCGACTGTATATCATAGGAAATATTTGTTAGAATTCTATATTAAAGATTTTTTTTTTTTTTTAACATTTATTTTTAATGTGCCTTGAATTGGTTCACATATTGAAATATCAAGAAAAATAAAGAAAGAAAATTGGAACGAATAATAACGAAATGAAAGAATGAAAAAGAAATAAGAGTAATAGAGAAAGAGAAAGAGATAGGACAAGTATGTAAATAACTGCATTTTAACAACACATTTAAATGAAAAGAAATGACTAATTTTACATAAAATTTGATTAAATACGTAAGATGAGAGCGACAACTATCTTGGAAGATTTTAACATTCGTCTATTTTAAGGTCTAATAAGAAAACATTCACATTTTTATATTACGGTGGTTTAAGTAAGAAATATTTATAAATAAACATATTTAGGTAGTAGGTAGATTTCTTGAATACTTCATGTTGCGGTATGTGATTTACTCTAAACTGTAGCCAATCATCTTTGCTATGTTTTACTCTTTCAACTAGTCTTTTTAAAAACTTACTATTTTTTCTGAAACCTAAGTTTTTGTATTGAGATTTATCCAGCTTATTTAATGTTTGGAAGGCTGTCCAGGTATGTTGATATGATGTTGCTTCTAGTGATTTATCAAGATGGAGTGAGAATTTCGACCAATACGAGAAAATATAATCGAGTAGAGTTTTTTCTTGACAAAGGATTAGAGTGGTAAACTCATTCCAGCCATATTGTATATAATAACTTGATCAATAATTTATGTTTCATTTGTGTTTACATTTACAAATCATGTAGTGTTCTCAATGCAGATTTTCGTTTAGTTTTTCTTACATTATGTTGATAAATGTTTTATCTCTATGTCATAATTAAAAAGCATTTTAAGATTATGAAACACTTCGTTTCTGAAATTCTTATCATGTAACTTACATCACTGTTCTATCATCAATTTTTAAATAAAATAAATTTAATGCAGTAGAAAGATACAGAACAAAATATAAATGACTGAGTATTTTACAAAAATCCACCAGAGTACTCAGGAAATGTACGATAAGTACTCGCAAAACACTCAAGTTTACAGAGCGAGTACTCGATAGTCGTACTCAGATACTCAGATCTTAGCACGAGTACTACTGATGAGTACTCAAACCCACGAGTACTCATGAGTTCTCGCGGCATTTTCTAGCGTGAGTACTTTTGAGTACTCGCTGGGTGAGTACATTCACTAGGGTAAGGAGTTCTGGAGTGTAGGATGTTGTATTTTTTTCATATTTATCTGGTATTTAATAAGCGGACATAATAATAACTGTCATATATATTTCATCGATTTAATTGAAATAAAAACGTTTAATCTTTGATCATTTATCTCGAGAAAAAATAATTTAACTTCCATAAAATGTGTGTAATTACATCAGTCAGATATATTGAAAATCTGTGTGCTCACTATCTACGAAAGTTCTTCTCGAATTTCATCACGAGTCTGTACTTTTCGCCAGGAATTTTTAGGTAGTGTCTCAGACAACTTTGGTTTATCATATGTGCTGCTTTTCTAGTAAAAATCTCTATTGATCATTCTATTAATAGCAATTAGGTATTATATCCTATTTTTTTGCGAATGTACCTACACGTTTAAATGATCGTAGATTGCATTACAGCTTCCTCATACTAGATTTATCTCTTATGGACAAGAGGGAAAAAGCGGACTTCAAGTAGAAAAAGTAGGGCAAAGTACAAAAGTACTTCAAAGTAGTGTGAAGTAGCTTAAACTAGCCCAAAGTAGCTCCAAGTAGTAGAAAAGTACTTGAAATTACCGCAAAACCTAGAGAATAGTTTGAATTATGGTACATTATATTAGAGTACCACTTAAATCTCTAAAATACATGAAACCAGATTGAACTATGTTTTATTGAATATCCAGTGACCTTTATTGATACAAGAAAATAAGTGAGTTAGGTATTTCACGAAAAAAAACAAATTTAATACTAATAAATGCGGAAACATCGGATTTACATCCGATTGTTATGTGTACTTCAAAAAGCAAAAAAGTGCATCCATTTTTTTCCGTTCCTACTCTGTCCTAAACATTTTATATCATGCACAACAAAACTAGAACGAGAATCGAATACACTACTGAAGATACAACTCATAAAGACTGTTGCTAAGTGACGAGTTCTATTTACTCTGAAAACACTGGTATTGCTCATATGAAAAACAAATAAATATCACACCCACACATTATCAAGATATATGAGTTTTTTGACACTGTGATGCAGAGGAAATCTTGTGAGCAACCTGTTTACCCTTATAATTTAGCATAATTTTGCAGCTCATGGAATTCCCTATTTAATGGTATATGATAGTTGAAAAATGATTTTGATTATGATAATTCTTTTCGTTTGAGAAAAAAATTATCATAAAATAGAATAGGTCACTATTCACATAGAAATTAAGGATATTTTTTGCCTAACTCAACAAATTCTTAACGGATTACTTTCATCTTCGAACTCGACTGAGATGTCGATGAGATAATTCTGTGTACAAAATTTCATGACAATTGGATGAGGCTTTCAAAAGTTATCGTGTTAACGGTCGGACGGCCGGACATACTAACCGATTCTAGAGTGTACTCACTTTTTGAGTACACAAAAATAATTCGAAAATCCAAGTGTCAAATTATTACAAACACTTACAATCCAAAGGTTGCGACCATATAAAAAATATTAAAAAGCTGCAAAAGATTCAAGGCTCACGCAACAAGAATTATCGAGATCTGTTGAATTAACATCCAATCGACCAATATCTTCATCTTCAGCAAATTCACAATTAGATGAAGTTGATGATGCTTCTCCAACTTCTATGGCAACATCTCATACTGCATTCCAGATCGTAGTAAATCAGAGTATGCAAGCTAATAAACGTCGTTTGGCATCACAGTCACAGAATAATCATCCAGTAAAAAGAAGTCGCATTTGAACGTTTTTCTTCTCAGTTTTAGTTCATTTAATGTAGGTGTGATCTTCGATGTTTTTTTACTTTTCATTGCTTATTTTAAGTAAATCACGGCAACATTTGTTTACTTTAAATGTGTTTGCTAGGTTTTCTAGGAAATGTTAGAATATAATACAAAAGTCATCGCATAATATGTAATAAATATGTTTTTAGTGTTGTGCCATGACGTTCTACCATAGATAAAGTTTCTTGAAGTACTACAAAGTTATTTGAAATACGTCGAAGTTACTTGAAGTATGTCAAAGTTATTTGAAGTAACTCGAAAGTTACTTGAAGTACGCCGAAGTTGCTAGAAGTAGCTCAAAGTATTCGAAAAGTACTTTGAAGTACTTCAAAGTAGCCTAAAGTCACCTCAAAGTACCCTGAAGTAACTTCAAAGTACCGTGAAGTAACTTGAAGTACAAAAGTCCGCTTTTCCCCCCTTGACTCAATAACATCTACTGTTCATTATTCTTTACTTATTCACCGCCTAACTATTTAGTTTGAAATAAGAAAGTTGACTTTGAAAGTTTTTCAATGGTATTTAGAAATGGTAAATGTTAGTGAGCTTATATTATTTTTTAAGAATAGAACTTATGGGAAATTTGTGGCTCCATCCTATGTCTATGCAATCTAGCGGCAAGTCCGAAAAGCACCCTTATAGATGGCTTCTTCCTTCGGCTCAACAGTTAACTAGCTTCTTATAATAGAGCATTGATGATAAATTTTGCAAGTTTCTCTACTTCATAGTAACAGTGCTGATGAGATTCAGTTTGCCTAAACGACATTATCTGATCTGTCCGATTCATATTTCTTGAAAACGTTTTCTTAATCTATAACTAAGCTTACGTGCGTGAGTCCTACAAGAGCTAACTTTCATGAATCACAATTGTGCGAATTGATTATTATACTTTTCTAATCGATTTTTATTGATTATAATCAAAATTATCAATTGAATTATTCTGCAACAAAATCAAAATTTTAATCGATTAGAATCGAAATAGAAATCACTCCTAATCGATTGTCAAGTACGAATAATCGATTGATGTTGATTAGAATCTCGATTTAAATCGATTATAATCTTGATTTGTTGCAGAAAAATCCGATTACTAATTTGGATTATGCCCAAAGGATTTCGAAATTATAATCGATTTTAATCCCTAAAATTTTTCACTGGGTAGTCTTTAAAATATGAAACAATATAATCATATCGATATAAAACGACTGCGTCATGTTTCACATTTTAATTGCATGGAAATTATGTATGTACGTAGCTCGTTTTGATCTATCAGACACTAGAAGATATCCGTATCTCTAATTATAGCACTATCTTAAGTATTGACTTGTTTGCAACTGTCTGGTATGATCACGATTAATATATAACTAGTTTTTTTACAAAATCAAAGATTACCAACATTTGTGTCGACCTCATTTCAATTTCGTCATTCGTAACTATTTACAAATGAGTAATGTATATGATG
Source organism: Rotaria socialis (assembly GCA_905331475.1). NCBI lineage: Eukaryota > Metazoa > Rotifera > Eurotatoria > Philodinida > Philodinidae > Rotaria > Rotaria socialis. The sequence goes on from CAJNYU010003635.1 coordinate 4,576, forward strand.
ATTTTCATAGTTGGAAAAAGCCAACAATACAAAAAGCTGGAATAAATGGAGAAAAAAATCTTTTATACAACTCTCTTCGTCTTTTCTTGTTTGCTTCTTATATGTTTCTTTTCTTTTCTCGATCAGAAGTATCACGATATTTAAAAAAAAAGCAAAATTAGAAAATGTCATATTGGCAGAACCATCAGCAACATATTATGTTATCTTATGAATGGACGGTACAAAAATTAGTCTTATCGGTTTATGATTGTCTTGTTGCAAAAGGATTACCAGTTTGGATGGATATTAAAGCTGGACTACCATCAGACAATTTATTTGAAGGGTATGAAAAGTTGCTCAAAAGAGATACGTAAATTTTACTTTAATTTGTCTAGCCTCGGTGAAGCCATTGAAAACTCTGCTTGTTTTATATGTTTCATGACGCCAGAATATCAACAATCTGAATTTTGTAAACAGGAGCTTCAATACGCAAAAGCCTGCAAGATACCAATCGTACCATTGAAGTTAGTACAAAACTGGGAACCAACAAGTTGGTTAGGTAATATAATTATTTAATCGATCTTAGAAAAAACAGCATCGTTGTTTATTTTGAACTATTCTTCAGGTTTCATAACGGCAGGTTTATTGTGGCTTGATTTTTATCATGTAAAAAACGTCGAGAATAAAGCAGATGAGCTTTACAATCGTATTTGTAGATCAATAGACAATCAAAACCAATTACAGAATCCACACGTATCCAACTCAATCGAAAAAGAACAATTTGTCTGTACAAAATTAAAACCGCCCCCTCGTAGTCCTTCATCCAGTAGACAAAAAAGCTCATGTATGTATAACTATTCAAATATTTATCTCACATCCTGTGTTTTTGTTGATAGCTATCCAGAATAAATTGCAGAAACCTGGTCTCATTTCTAAAGAACATCGTATCAACAATTCGGCCAATCAATCTTCGTACCAAGCATCGGATGCATATCAAATGAAAAATGATAGTCTCCAATCCAGAACATCGAATCAACATAAGAATAGCTTCCGTGGAGTAAAACCGGCTACTTATGAACCCTTCGTGTGGAATCTCAATACTACTAGTGATACATCCCCCGAACGCAATGACCGACCAGCTACAGTTTATTCATATGCTAGTCATGGTCGAAAAAGATCGAAATCCAGGACAAGGCTTCCAACTGCTTATCATGAAGAAATAAATGATGCTAAATTTCACGCATAATTTAACGGATTTCTTTGAATATTATTGTTGAACAAAATGCATTTTGTGGCTCTTTCAACAAGTTTATCTACTTCTTGATTTTAAGTGTAATAAAATAAAGTTCACATATGCCGATTTTCAAGCATACCGTAGGTTCAGGTTCATGTGCTTGAGTGAGAATGGGTATTTTGTCTCTACTCAAATCCATAGTTTCTCTTTTGAATGAAAAGATTTCGTTCAAATTTTTGTATAATAGAATCGGCAGTATATATTGGATCCAACAAGTTACTACTATGTGCAGTATCAAATTTAGATACATATATCAACAGTAGTCTGTGAAAATTTACCTTCAGAACTTTAATGTTTTATTTTCGTAGGGAAACGCCAAGACTTTCATCAAAATGTTTTGAGTCAAGTGTTCAATTCAGTTCAAGATGTGCTTAGAATTTGAAGAAGTTCAGAGGTGAATTTCTCATAGTAATGACTCAACTAAGATGAACAAGTCCGTTTACAACGGAATAATTCTTGTATAGTAAGATAAGATACTATGTACAATTTTTCTATTTCGTGATATAATGATGTTGCCCCTCAAGATCTCGATAGCAGTTACAGTTTCATTTGATGAATTGTGTAAATTGAAAATCCATCTGAGTAGCGGCATTAAGGACCATGTATTATGTTTAGATCACCTGATAAAGTAACACTAATGTTTCCGTATATTCATATTATTGTTCTGGTGATAACTGCTTCAAAACTTTGTAAATTTTCAGTTTCTGCAGTGGATAGGTTACCATTATCCTTTCCGTTAATCAAATTGTTTTGATATTTCTTGTTTAAATTTCGATACTTTTCTGAAAACTACCAGTAGGATTGAGAATGACATTGGATTTGTGTCTGTCATTTTACATCCATACCTTTAGATCCTCTGCTTTCATCATTACCTTTTGATAAATAACAAAATAAAGTTCTCAACGAACAGTTTGGAAAGGATAACTTCTATCGATATTGAAATCAGTTAGGTTGTGCTGATAGAACAGTACTAAATATTAAGTTAACGCTATGGATCAATGTGATTTTCCAGCTCTGAAATTTATATTTTCAACTGCAAAAAAAATATCAGTTGCATGCATTCATCGATTTTGATAAAAGAGGTTTAAGTAAATGAACTGTAGTAGAAATTAGTTTTGGTAAAAAGAAATTATAAAGTAAAATAAAAAGAAATAATAATGTTTTGCTGAATTTATGACCTTTCTAATTAATTAGATTTATTCAAGTAGATATTGAATTTTCAACTCTTCCTCTGATGCATTAGCATATAGATTTTTCCATTCGATGATCGTATTATTATAGTTGTCTCTTGATTCTTTACATTGTGCACCTTTTACAGACGATAAAGCATCATCTGGATTTGGCTCTCTCAGTAAGCGTAATATCTCCATAAAAACATTGTACATAGAAGTTTTATGTGCCCAAGCTGTACCTAATATGTCGTGGCAAATTTTTCCATCGTCATTTACATTACAGTGATAAATCTTTGTTATGAATCGAATGTCAGGTGGCTGTTCTGGATAGATTTGCGGAAATTCTATAAATAATAACCAACGACCATCCGAATATGGTGTACCTGTTTCACCGTGCATAATAATTTTCCAGAAGAATATGTTCTCTTTTGAAATAAAGAAATCGAAGTTTTTCAACTGCAATTTATTCAAATTGTTAATTTCAAGCATGATTCGTCTTAACGACACGCTTGTCGCACGGCCATCACTTACACGTGCTTGTTTTGACGCAATAGCTGGCTTATCTAAGAATTTCGATTGTCGACGCTGAGGATATTTTATTTTACCGTAGATATTTTCTTCTCGATCTTGAACTGATATACTTGCTTCCAATTCGAATAAATTTAACATATACTCTTTATCATGTTGAATATCTGTATAGTAGTAACCTTTTGTTTTTTCACAGAATTCAACCAAGACATTATTAATTACAGCATCAAAGCTGATAGCGTCGAAAACAATATTGTCGGCTAATAATTTTTCTAAGACAACTGTTTGTGAAGCTTTGCTGCACGTATCAGCAACATCAGTTAAACATAGTATCAATTCTCTGTATGTTGGGCTAAGTCTTGTTTTTGATTTGTCACGAAATGACCGAATGTTTTGTATTGCAACATCAATAGCATCATATAACGGTGTATCAGAGCCACAATCATGTTGATTAGCTAGTGCTGTCTCAAAATAAGTAAAAATCTCTTGTTATATTACACTGTACAATAACTCGTTTATCGGGTATGTTTGGTAGAGATTCTAGTAAGCGATGACGAAAAGAAAAATCACTTGATGAACCTAAAATTAATTCATCATCAGCACCAAAATAAATTAAACCGAGAGAATGAGGAAGTCTGTATGATACTAAACGATCTCGCCATGCACCAAAAGCCATTGTACTCAACTCTAATAAAGAATGTTTGCTATCACCACTACTAACCATTACATTCATGGATCCACTGATATCGAAAAATATGCAAGTAACTTGTTCTATTTTTCTTATATCCGCTGCGTTTTCTCTAATGACAAGATATGGCCATTGGCTAAGAACTTCTTTTGATGCAGCATCATTTTTAAAGAAATTCTCATTTTGGTCGAAAGGATCAAGGCAGCCGAAAGAATCTTCCAAAGCTTTAGCTGCAGTCTTAATATAAACAGTATTACCAGATTTAAGTAGAACGAATTGAGCATGATTATATTTGCATAACGTTAATGGGTCGGCAAAAGTAAATATACTAAACAAGTCATTTGTCGATAACTGCTGCTTTATCTCGTGTAAGTCATGATCGGAGAAAAATCTCAGGTTTTGTTTTTGTTCAGAAACGTTACCAATTGAAAGCAAGTCAACGTTCGCATTTGGTACCCAAAGCGTATAATCAGATGAGTATTGCTCAAATAAGTCTCTCTGCTGTGACGGTTCGTTATTGTTCGACGGCATTTCAAAAATTTTCAAAAACATCAATAATCCAACAAGATCAGTTTGACGTTGGTAATCATCTTCTGTTAATTGGTACTGAGTTTGAACTTCTTCGTATTCGATTAACACAAAACGATTGCAGGCACCATTAACTATTTTATCGTTAAGCAATCTAACAGGTTGTACGAAATATTTATCAGGTCCTCCTTCTTTTGCAGCATCGGCATTAGTTGGTCGATTTAAGCGACTAAGTTCTACACTTTCGTAGCAGGCATTTTCCGTTGAGCTGTAATCTCCATTGCGAAATATCCAACAGAATACATAGGGTGTATATGAAAATAGATCACAATCAGAAATATGTTTCGGTAGAAGATTGCGAAATAAATGGAAGAATGCTTCACTTAGCAATTGCTTTTCAAAATTAAACAAAGCGCCTTCCATTGCATGCTTAAATGCAAGACAAGCTGGTGGGAAAAGAAATCTACGTAGTACTATTAAAAATTGTGGCATATAAACATTATGAACACTGTCGGAGTCCACGTCTTTATTTGCTAAAAATACTCTCACCAGAGCATACATGGAATTCAAATAAATTGACATGGCTAAATCAGGTTGTTTTCCCGATCTTGGCTGCCATAAATCGCTTTGAAGAAATATTTGTCTGAAATTTTTCGTGTATTCATATTTACGCGTTTCAAATGTTCGGTCACACTCGAATATATAAAAATGTGGAATACTCTCCTCATTAATCGTAGTTAAGTTCAAGAAGTGAATGATTGGTTCCGCCAAAAACTTGATGGATTGAAATATATGCATACGATGATTGAATAAAAGAAGAAATGTTGTGGTGAATTCTATTTTCAAGTAGATAGCTTCATATAAATCTTTTAAAGTTGCATCATTATTGAAACGAAATTCAAACACTTGTCCCAACAATGTTTGAAGTTTCATTGTAAAACTTTTATTCTCAGCGCTTGATATTAATATTAATTCAGACGAGTCTTTAATACCAAGTTCAGCCAGTTTGGATGATGTTGAAAGTTCCTCACCATCATCACATAAGTTTAATGTTGTGTTTGCCTTTACATTGAACTCGACGCGTAGAACTTCTATGAACTCTTTGATCGTGGTTGCTGGATAAGGAAAGCGTTTAACTTTTCCATTAAATTTAATTTTTATTATACTTTCCATAATTGCCTTAAAGAACAATTTTTTGTAGAAAATTCTTAACTTTCTTTTGATTCTTTTTAGCACTAATCCACATTTGAATTAATTTTTACACGCACACCCTTGTTTCTATTTAATACAAGAAAAGCTATTTTATTGCCATTTCAATATTTTTCTGTCATTCAATTTAGTATTCTATTTTACTGAGAACAGTCATCTGCTGCAAAGTCTCTAGGACTATCAAGATAGATGAAAGCGTTTTATGCCGCTCTATTTGAAAGAACGGTTTTTTTGTGTCAAGTATAACATAAACGCTGTGAAATCGAGGCAAATCCTAAAAGAATTCACTGAGCTGAGTCATTTTTTGAAAAGAAACTGTGTTTTTCTGACGAAACTTACAATAAATTAAAAAATGAAAAACAACTAGAATCCGCTAAAAGATGTCTTTTTTCAACAATGCTTAAGCGTAATCAGTGTGTCGTGGTTAAATAATAATAAATATTCACTTATTTATTATATTTGCTATAAAATAAGTTCGTACGTCTTATCTAGGTTTTTCTGATCGCCGCGCATGAGTTTTCTTATTACCTTTTCATCACATATAGGAAGATCACGGAGAAAAAAGGATAGCTTATTTAGTGAGTACTTTTACTCAAGTCATCGCATTTGGTATGGTGATAGGCCGCTTCATCCAGAAATCTTGAGTGTTGCCAAAGGATCATTCAAGAGATCAAGTAGATACAATGATGGTATTCGAGGAAACGGATATATTGTAAATGCTCTTGAAGCAGCTTTGTGGACGTTTTGGTATGATGATAATTTTTTCGAAAAGGGGGCTCGTGATACTGTCAATCTCGGCGATAATACTGATACTACAGCTGCTATATATGGTCAGTTAGCTGGCGCTTTTGATTCTTATGAAAACCTGTCATTGAAATGCGTAGAACGTCTCTATGCCAAGAAATTCATAAACACTGTGAGTAAACAGATTGCTTATGAAAGAGAGCGGGGGAAACTGAAGCATAAGAATTGGTGCACTTACTTTGCCGATCAAAAGGAAAACACATTTGATTTTACTTCACTAAGTCTTATCATTCCCTCTGGACATAATGTTCATAAAAGTTAAAAAAACATCATGTAACATAGTTCTTTTTCTCTCTCTTTCTCAATGTGCCTTAATAGTCCTAACAAAGGACTCTACAGGATAGTAATTATCATTCATCTCGCCAATGAGATGGAAAAATAAGCCTCCCATGTAAAATTTTTTATTGATTTAACGAAGCATCCTTACGTGAAAAATCATTAAAAATTTAACGACTTAACGATTAAATATGTTACCTTTTTGACCGTAAACACGCGTTAAATTTTCTAAAATTAACACATGAAAACGCGTTAAATTTTTTTCACGCGTTTTGTGTCGTTAAAAGTTAGGTTTTCTACCGCGTGAAAACGTGTTAATTTGTTAGCGCATGTATATGCGTTAGTGCTGAAAGTTCTTACTGGATTTTATCAACCATTTATAGATGATCAATACTTGTAAGTGACTAATATTCCTAAGGTTTCATTTTTTTATCTGAAAAATTTAGAAAATTAGCTGCAGTTCAACATCATTCGTAGTCAGTTAGACAAAAAATAAAAGTTTTCAAAGAGTAATTATGTAAATACTTAATGTTTGAAAACTTTTATTTTTTTGTCTAACTGACAGCGTGCGATGTTGAACTGCAACTAATTATCTAAATTTTTCAGATAAAAAAATGAAACCTTAGGAATATTAGTCACTTACAAGTATTGATCATCTATAAATGGTTGATAAAATCCAGTAAGAACTTTCAGCACTAACGCATATAGATGCGCTAACGAATTAAGTAGAGATAACGAAACTAGAACCCATGTGAAAATTTCAGCGAAAAAAATAAAGCTGAAAAATTCGCTATGTAATCGCTTTTAAAGTCACATTTTTAAGCAACTTAAAGTGCTTAGAAATAGAAGTTAAATCGCTTTTAAGCACTGAAAAAAGCAAACTTTAAGTGCTGACAATTACTCATTTAAGCACTTCCTAGCTAAATCAACGGCGTCAACTCTTAAAGATGAAATATTATTACATGAGAATCATGCTAATCGTCAATTCTAATGATATGAGAATGAAAATGAACAATAATAAATAGATCGATGATTAAATTAGAACGAGCGGTTTTAGTCGAATTCGAATATATTTTCTAACGATTCTTAAGGAAATAGATAAAAAATTAACTTATTATGTCTCAAACAATCACTAAAATATTAACTAAGTAATTTATCGTCTTCTATATTTAATATAAGAACTCGTATAATCTTCTAAAACTGCAAGAATAAAAGGACAGAAAAAGTATCTCCTTTCATACAAATCTTTTATCTCTCCTACATATCCGTCATAATTGTCTCTTAATCATTAAAAGGAAAATTTAAAAAAACTTACCTGTTCATTTTCCTAAAATATTGTTCAATTTCGTTATTCGGCTGATCGCTACACTATTGACGCATCACATGAATGAAAATTTTTTCTTTCGTTCCTTTCAGGCTACAACAACGTGAGTTTTGTAGTTGATTCAAGTAATTTAATAATATTGTTAAATTACGTCACGCGTGAAAAAAGATGTGAAAATTAACGAACTTAAATCAATGATAGTTCGTTAAAATACTAAACATTCAAGAAAACGCATTAAATTATTTCACGCGTGAAAACATATCTTAAATTTAACGAACTTAAATCAATGATAGTTCGTTAAAATACTAAATTTTCAAGAAAACGCGTTAAATTACTTCACGCGTGAAAACAGATGCGAGTTTTCATGACATTTAACGCGTTAGTAACTGTTAAAAAGTCATTAACGCATAAAAAACCGTGAAAAACCTAACGCAGTTTCACGAGTTTGTGGAAGATAACGAAGCTTCATGAATAGCTTTTCATTAAGCCTCGTTAATTTCAGATTTAACGCAGTTTTTTTCGTTAATTTTGAATATCAATTCGTTAAATGCCTATTTATTTTTACATGGGCTGAACACACTGATTGATTACCACCCACACCCTTCTAATAAAAATCATGGAGTTTTCTACCTATTTGTATTACTGTTCGCGTGAAGGAAAATGAGAGCTTGTAGTATTCATTGATAGCAACAGAGAAAAAAGATTCGTAGCCGAAATGAACATCTTTGCCTTTGACTATGTATACAATGGTACACAATAGTTAATTGCTCCGATCATTGTTTACAGAGCACAATAATCATGGGAGGGGGAAACAAACGAATTAAATAAATTACGCCATGTAAAAGTGATCAATAATCACACAGATTATTAGTCGAATTATTATAGAAAGGAACAGAACTTAAAACAAATTATGTTAAATTTACGTAAAACAAACGATCACACGTTTTTTTGATCATTTTTCACAGTGTGGCAATTTGACAAGACAGATGTGTTAGCTCAATCAATATTATTTTTCTGCTATATTCACGTGCATTCTTGCCTATTTCTGTAAAAGTTAGTTGCAGCTTTGTTTGAAATGCAAAAGCACTTCTATGAAGCGTTTGCGTCATTATAAAAAAAAGCTCTTACCAACATTCCTAAATCATCATTTTTAATGTTCACGAAATTCGTTATGATTGTTTTCGCATAGAAAAAGATATATAAATCAACAAATGACTATGAAGTAGTATCTTGTTGAATATGATACAAGATGTTTTCTAAATTTTTATTTAGTTAATATAAAACTAATAAAGATTTTTAATAAAATTATGTATTTGAATATATGATAAGCTCTTTAGAAAAATAGCGTTAATATACGATTGTTCCGTATGTGTCATCTTATTTTCAAACAAATAAGATTCTAGTGCTCACCGAGACAACAAAAACAACAAAAGAAAAATATAAATAAATAAATGGCGAAAGACACAAGAGTTTTTATTTTAATGTTGATGTAGGTGGTAATCCGAGCCATACATGCGGCTTACTTAATCGTTGTTGTTCTTGTTGTTGTTTTATTTTTTGAATGACTAAATCAACTTCTCCATCGGTTTTTAAATGTAATTCCTGTCGTTGTAATGGACTTGTAAATGGACTGACATAACCAACGACAACTTTATAAATTTTACCACCACGTTTAACTTCATAGGTTGTTGGAACTGTTTGTGGTCTTGGTGGCTTCGGTTGATTGATTTGTTGTTGCTGTGAATTATTGTCTTCTTTTAAAGAAGGCGATTTAAAAGTTGATGATAACTCTGAAGTTTGTCTATTCAATCGACTATTGATTTGTGATGGTGGCCGATGAACTATTTCAAACATGCTGACTGGAGATCTTGGACGTGTAGGAGTTACTTCTTGTGCTGAACGCATGTGATATTGAGATTGTGAACGAAATATTCGTGTTTTTAAATCGAACCGACTTGGTGATGAAGGTGGACGATCAGCCAGTTTCAATGGAATTGGGCGATGTTCAGAATAAACGGTATCGTCTTTACCTAGACACAACGAGGAATTTTATATTCTACAATCATTTCCTTGTGTTAAATAGTTAGAAAAATGAGAACACTTGAGTTTACAAGTGATAGGCAATAGAGTTTCCGTAACTTTTATAGTGAATAATATTCATATGAAGAAAAAAAAGCTTTTTTTTAGATTTTTTCCATTAAAAAATCAATTTCCTCAAGGTTCCAATTGAATTGTTATTCTGAAATTTCTTTCTCTTTCATGACTTACTTTTATCTGCTCTATAAAATGGAGATTGTTGAATAATACGGAATTCTTCTGGTAATAATTTTCTCTTTTCATCAGCGCCACCACGCATTTGTCGTTTTAATAATTGTTTGGTTTCTTCTAACGTTAGATCGAGTCCAATATTTTCGTTGTCAAATAAAACTTTCACTTCTTTTGGTTTTTCTTCTACTTTTTCATTGTTTTGATTGATTTTTAATGCTAATTTTTTTCTCTGTTTCGTACTTGAACGTTTACGTTTGATTACTGACATTGATAATAAAGGTGGTGAAGTAGCAATAGCTGCTGGTGCTGAATCTTCTTCAAGCGTATAATCGTATGTAATTGATTCAAAATTCATTAATAACAAACTACTTAATGTATTAATAAGAACTCTATACAAAAATAATAAAACAATTACTGATATGTTAAAGCAACAAAACTAAACCTGTTTGCTGTTGCTATTAGACTAGTGACAGGATCGGACACACTATTACCACGCATAACACGTAAACAAAGTCCACTAAGTACACTCCAAATACGTATCTTTCCATCACCACAGCCAGTTAATAACCGGAGAAAGAGAAATTCCATACACAAAACTTCTCTAATGATATAAAACATACAATTAATCAGTTATTGAAATTTTCATATTCTTATTTACTTCGGATGACGAAATGTACATAGAGGTGTATTTAATGCTCCTTGCGATGTCCATACACTAGCATAGTAATCATGGGACGATGATGCTACATGCCATTTATCAAGTTTAACACTTGTAATTGCTAAACGATGTTTAACAGACTATTAAAACATAAATAGACATGGTTGTTGTATTTAAATTTCATGGTATTTCTTTCTTTTTTTTGAATTACTTTAATCAGTGTTCCAGTTGGATTATGCCAAACTTTTACTTTTCCTTGAATGTCACCTGATAATGTTGTTTCATCACTAATAGCCACAGCTGATACAGGATGTTTATGTTTATATGTTCTCCACGGTCGATTATATTTATATCGCCAAACTAAAAGATTTTGTTTAAAAACATTTGGATGAAACAAATAAATCACAATTCAAAAATTCTTACCCAAACAAAGATTATCATTGCCACCAGCAGCAATTAAATCCATTGAAACAGCTAAACAAGTGACTGTACGATCATGTCCATGATATAGTTTAATACAACGACCTGTTTCTAAATTCCAACAGCGAACAGTTAAATCATAACTACCCTATTTGATTCAAATACAAATGTTCATGTGTATCTCTAAACACAAAATAAATAAATAAAACAATTTTACCGTAAATACACGTTTTTTCTCTTCCTGTACGACAATGCAATGAACAGAAGCAGCATGTCCAACTAAAACCATGGGTCGTTCTTGTGCTGATTGCATATCAATGAGTCGAACTCGGCCATCACGTGATGTTATAGCTACAATATTTTCACCACTCATATGTACAACACGACGACGATCCGGACTGAATATTAAGATGAATTAATGAACAATACACAGAAAATGACATAATCACAATAGAATAAAAAGATTTAATCGAAAGCATACAGAGGAGATAGGTAGTAGAACATCAATTGGATACATTGAAGAAAAAGCACATATTATCAGATGGCTGACCTTTAAATTTTATTCACTTACGAATCTAGATTTTAAAAAATAATTTGTAACGATTAAAGAACTAGAATGGATTAAAAGATATAGAAAAATAATTTTCAACAGACCATAAAATATCGAAGTTTCGATAGGAATCTTTACTTAAGTTTTAATGATCTTAAAAATTAGTTTATCATCAGTGATGTTGACTCATTTTATTTTTCAGAAGAACCAATAAAAAGTAGTTTTACTTATTATACAAAAGAGACATAAGAAAATAGTTGCTCATGGTCAGTCCACTTGAGTATGTCTCATCGCATAGAAGATATGCTCGGAAATTCTTTAAAAACACACTTCACATTTCTATTGACAAAAGTCAACACTGATCTTGCTTGTTTATACATCTTGTCTGCTTGCATTAAATGTAGAGTATTTATTCTACTGTATTTTATACGATGTATTGGATTGAATAACCTTGAGACTTCATATGGTGTTTCACATGAAAATTTTCAAGACACAAAAATCAAATACTATTAGCAGATTACAGATAACCATAAAAATTTTGTTTTGATCAAATGTAAATTAGTTTTTTCAATATGCACTATGCACCAATTAGACTTATTTTTAGTTTTGTTTTTATTATTAATTTCGGATTATTCTTTGCATGTTGTTCCAAAACCGTCGGTAAAGACATTTTAAAGTTAGAAAATGTTTTTCTCATAATGAAACACTGCAAAAATATTATTGTTTCTCAATCGATATTCATTAACTCAAATGCATTAATGTAGCCTATAGGCTTAAGAAAAAACATAATTCAAAGACATTTATATCAAAAAATACTAATGGTATTTTATTCTTTTCTCTTTTGTTATATTGTTCCTATGGCGATGTACATGTTATTGTTTTTGTAATGATTTTAGTATATTTCTATTAGAAAAAGAAAAGAAAAAGAAAAAGAAACAGACTTACTCATCTTTAAGCAAGAGTACATTGTAAGGTCCACAATAAATATTTCGCTCTTCCATTAAGACTAAACGCGTAGGAATTGAATTTACTTCATAAATTTGATTCCACGTTGAAATATTTTTATCTGTTAAAGCTCTTTTCCTCGGTGATGGCTTTTCGTTTGCATTTATTCGAAATAAATCTGGAACTGGCACAAGTGTATCACGAGCAAAAACCGGATTACATTGTAAAGTAGCAGAACTCTATGTAAAAATAGACAGGCAAACTGTAATAGATAGTCAAAAAAAACTTGTTTATTTTTTTCATCTCAATATCAAACAGTGCCGTGAATAAATGGGAAACAAAGCTAGTGTTCAATCTGTGTATTAATTCAATTCTATTGATTTTCTTACACGATATGCAACAGTATCGATTGTTTTCTCCTATCTTTTTCTAATGACTTATTTTGTAATAAAAAACTTTCAAATATTTTACCTGCAACAGCATCATATCATCGTAGAGCATTTTAGTCATTGTTGCTTCATCTTCAACTTCTGTAGCCAACTTTTTCCAATAAGTCGAAACATGTTTACATCTATCAAGTGATTTTGTATCAAGCATACATAATATTAATTTAGCTAAATAAATCGGTAATTGTCTTATATAATCTTTGTATTTCGGATGACGTTTCGCTGATACTGGTTGTTCCGTATCAGAATCGATAAGATTTCCTGTCGAAGATGCAAATGATACAGAACTTTTTTGACGCATTGATGACGCAGATGTTGTTGTTTTTGGTCGTTTAAGAATAGGCATTGAAGGTTGTATCAGTGATAGAGATGATGGATTACTTAATACAGACGCAATTCCTAAACGGCTATTATTATTGAGATCGCTTTTATGATCTTCATCTTCGGCTAAAATTATAATTTCATTTTTCAAAAAATGAAACTATTTTCACTGATTAAAATTAACTTACAATCTAAATCTTGTAAAGATAATATATTCAATGCTATTGTAAAAATTAAATAACTTTCACACCATTGAAGTACAGCCAAAATAAATGAACCTTGAGAGTATTTATCTTCATGATTAAACCATACAATAAGTTTCATGGCTTCCTCTTGTCTTTTTACTGGGTCACTATCGTCCATCATATTTAAATTATCTGCTGATGGCCGGCGACTTGTCTCAAATTTATTTCTTGTATATGTATAATCTATAGAAATAAATAAGAATATAAGTAATCGATTCTTATTGAAATATATAACAACCTTTTGCATCGACAAATGGTCTAAGAATTTGCGATAAATGATTGAGTATATCTGCTTTAAGACGACTAATTAAAGCAAGGAGAAAACGTCGTTTCATAAGATCACCTGTTTGTAGCCACCATTCTTTAGCTGCATGAATATGAGTATCGACAATACATGCTTTACATTGACCACACTGGTTATGTGGTTGATCTGATGAACGACAAGTGACATGAAATGCATCACGAAACGATGTTAAACCATCACGTATTGCAGCGTGAATATTATCATCGACAAAGCTCTTTTCAAACGATGATTTTTGGTCTTCTACCATATCTAGTTAAAACCAAGTGTCACGGCATGTGAAGTGAAATTTAAAGGAACAAAAAAAAAATAGCGCTGCCGTTTGTGTTATGTAAATATGATTACCATAGTTTTATTCTGCATTGACTACCATAAGATGGCGATAGAAAGCAGTTAAATGGAATCAACTATTATTTTTTAATATTTTTTTCTTGAGAACAACACAAAAAATTTGATATTTCCACCTCAAAATAGTTGTGGACATCATGAGAAAATATCGCAATCCGACTTTGAGTAATAATATGATGACGCCATTCACTTCATTAGTTTTTAAATTTTATTTAATCAAATTTATATCAAGCTAGATTGTGTTTGCATAAAAGAAAACCAGCAGCAGTGATCTATTTGCAACTGAACGATCTTTGTCTCATCTACAAGTATCAGCATCAGTCTGATTTAAATCTATATATCTACACATACGTAAAATTATGCCTATAAAGATATTCTGAATTTTAATATTGATGACGAAAGATGAATTCTTTTCATGTGATTTCAGGTGAAAATAAGCCTTTTTTATGTTAATTGTATGACCCTGGAAATCAGAAAATAATGAATTTTTGTTTCTTTCGGATAATATCATATTAGTATGTAGATTTTTTTTCGAATGCTGATCATAAAAACATTTTGTTTTCTACTTGATTCTTAAAGAAAAAGCAAAATTACTTGTGCTATCTTTCGGTATTTGACACACACATCTAGTCCTTGATATTTTTATTATTCATATCTAGAAGTTTATTAAAAAATTGAAAAAAACAATCTTTAACTGTTCTTTCTGGTCATAGATTTAATATGTACCGGGTAATCTTTTTGGTGTAGCCAATTCAGTGACTCTTGGTGTTGCTTGATATTTCAGTGCCCCGTCTGGTACACGTCGAGGAAGAGGTAATTCATATTGATAAGTTTGATAGCGTTGAGGTGGTACTGCCAATTCGCTTAACCGTGACGAACAAGAGGCATGAATTGCCGCTGAAACTACACCAGAGTACTTTGGATTACTTTCATAACGTGAAAAACCTAAAATGATAATTTTGCTTTTCATATTTCATGAAAATAAAATATTTGAAACATGTTACCATCCCGAATAGTTGTATCTTTACGTAATCTTGGTTTAGATAATGTTCTAATCCGATCTGTTACTTGATAATTCAGTGCTGACATTGATACACTAGTAAATGGCGATTTTTCATATTGAAAAGCTTTTCGTTCGTCAGATTTTGTTGAACAAAATGATGCTGAAGTAAAAGCCATGATTTCTGTCCAACAACGTGGCAACAAACAACCGACACGATTTGAAATGAAAAATAAAAAATAATGTTAAAACACTTTTTTTTTAATAAGAATATTTTTATGTACATGTCTACATGTAAAGTGTCAAGTAGCAGCAGAAAAAAGAACATAACGGTAGTAATAGCAACAACAATAGTTACAACATTATTGTAATGGTAAAATTGAATGATTTGTTTAGTTTAATTTTTTTTCGAGTTTTTATTAGTGACAAACAATTGACTTCTCTTTTTTTGTCAATAAAAAATGTTTGTTTTACAAATCATTATCAGAAAAAGTGACTGAAGCTTTGAGACATCATTTTGCATAGGCGCTACGGTACGAACTAAATTTGAGCTATTTATGGTCTTACGTGAGAAAAATATCAATGGCTTCAGGGAAATGTTTTTCAGTTATAAGAAACGAAATATTGAAATAAAATTATTGATGAAATAAGACACTAGATTTAGGTATTCAAATTTTTGACATTCATTCTATCAAATATTAGAACGCCTAGATCAATTCATTTAATTTAAATAATAAATATTTCAATATTTAGGTTTTTTTTAGAACTTATGCATCAGATGTGAACTACATGCAATTAGAAGAATAGAAAAATCTGAGGCCTGAGTACTTGTTTTGTTTGAAGTCATTGACATTTAATAAGTTATTTTCTTTCCATTTGTCATTGGCTATATGTTAGCTAACGATATGTCAAAGAAAAGGAAATCAGAACGGAATGTAAAATAATTTCTTCTGAAAGGTGAACAAATGCATGTAAACTATTTCAACGGACCGACGGGTACAACAATTATTTGTCTTTAATTCTACCATCTATTTTGCAATACTAACAACGATCTTTTTTCCTGGGAAAAAATGCAATCCGTTGTGAAGAGAAGAGGGAAGGACACGTTTCTTTTATCACACCTTGTATTTTACGCGGACGCTTGGCTGATTGCACTTTGACGATGTGACATAAGACTAATATCATGAATAACAAAATGACAATAGATTTTTATTTTCAAAAGACAAAAGAAAATTAATAATAATTTAACTCATTAAAACAAGTTTTGAGCTGTGAAATACAATTATTTATATCCACTGTGAATGATACTTTCGAAGTATCATCTATTGAAATAAAAAGAAAACGAGATTAATCTGTGCAGATGTCCTAGTTTTCTCGCATCTTATATACATATGAAGCGTAAATGCATACAAAATACAACGTTATGTTTTGATAACGATATGACTAGAAAATAGAAAATAAAACGATGAAACCCTTCAATGGAATGGCCTATTACGAAACAAAAAACTGTTCAAAAGGAAACGAAGAGAAAAAAACAAACACAACAACAAAATATTTATGTATAAATACACGAAACAAAATCAATTTTTTAGTATTAACCGTTCGTGAATATCTGAACGACATATAGGGCATATGTCTAATTTATATGCACATCGTTGACAGAAACCTGTATGTTGACATGGCTTCAATAATATATTTGCATGTAGATCTACACATATTAAACAATCTTGATCATTGATTTTTATTGCACGTAGTAATTCTAATTTTTTATATTTCGGCAGTATGAGTTTATCGTCATCTGATAAAAAGCCATATTGATTAAATTTTTTGAAAGATTTAACGGCTGTCGGAGGATAGCGAAACGGTTGTGAGCCAAAGTTAAAACGACAATGTTGATAAGACATAAAACTCGCTGCAGCAAAATAACCATCGCCAGTAGAATTCGATGTCGAAGAGAATAATTTACGGATGGGATCCAGTGAACGACCGTTTAAAGAAAAAATCACTTCACGATGATCGAAATCAATTAAACATCCTTAAAACGAAAAGAATTTAGATTAGAAAAATGAGAAGGATCCGTCAACAAGAAATGGCTGAGTTATCGAAAAAATTGTCATTATTGAGCAGACCATCTCTGAGCGGGAGGGAGGGGGGGGGGTACAGGAATTTTTTATCAGACTTATTAACAAAATATATAAATCGCCTGAGTTTTNCCCCCCCCCCCCCCCCCCCCCCCCCCCCCCCCCCCCCCCCCCACAGGAATTTTTTCTCAGAATTATTCACAACATATATAAATCGACTGAGTTTTTGAAGTACACATAACAATCGGATGCAAATCCGATGTTTCCGCATTTATTTTCATATAAAAGCGTATCATATGAATCTATTAACTTGAAGGAATCTAGTTTTCAGAAATTATTAAAAACGACAGTTCTTAATGAAAATCATCTTACCAACAATATCTCCAGATTTCCAAGAAGGATTTGAATGTGGTATTGATTTTGCACCAAACCATATTAAATTTCTACAACCATCATATGCTATAGAATATTGATCATCGCCAATACCATAACCTTCGTGATTCATAAATTTGGATTTTTTTGTAGCCCAACCAATTTGCATAACACCATCGGTAATAACAAGTACTTCATAATACCAAGCACCTGAATTGACGTTAAATGTACATCGAACACTTTCGAATGAAACAGTATCACTACGAGCTTCCAAACCGTCAGGACCAATTTTTAAATATTCGCTCACATCTTTATCATTAAGCATTACATTAATATAATGATGATCAACTGCTTCATAGGATGGTCGCCGATAATCAAGAATAAAAACATTATCGAGTAACCATTGAGCATAAAAACCTTTAGAAAATAGAAAACATAGAAAAGCATTTTTCTCAAAAAATCTCATTTTCTTACCGATTTGTCGTTGAAGACAACTGTTTGATTTTGCCCATGGTTCATAATATTCTAGTACATTCATTTTTGTTTGTTGATCATTCACTGTTAATGCTTCTAATAAAATATGTTTAGATTCTGATGTGTGAGAAAATTTTTCAAGAGCCATTAAGGCAAATAATATTATTTTTAATACACATGAGTATTTCGATGAAATATTGCAATCGTCAGAATCAGACGATTTTAATTGTTCATAACCATATGTACCCAAATAAACTCGATCAATTAAAAAACTAAGTGCAATTGTATCCAACATGGATGCGCTAGTTGGGCCCACTAAAATCAATATAACAAAGTCTATCTATATTTCTAATAGAAAAACAAATACGAAGATACTAACCGAGTTTTTCAGCTAGGCAACCAAGTACAACTAATGTATTACGTTCATAATGTAAATTATCATCATTTCTACGTTGATTAGACGTATCAGATATTTTGATTGCTTTGAGAGATGATCCTGATCGTTTTGATGAACGAAGACTGGTAAATGATGATATTTTGGGTATTCTTCAGAGAAACAAAAGAACATTCGTAATATAATTCAATACAAAAAAACTATCGGATACTATTATTTAACATAAAACATTATCTTACTTTTCTTGTAATGATTGTTCGTCATCTACTTCACTTGGGTGATTATTAATAACTGGTGTTGTTTCATGAATATCAATATTTTCATCAGAACTAATTTTTGTTACTTGACCAGAATCTGGCTCATTCGATAAATTTACTGTAAATGATTCTGATTGTTTACTATCTTGTTGAATAGTAATTTGTTTAATATGTTCATCAATAATTGTTTCAAGTAATTTCATTCTCGAACGATTATTGGAACATGCTCGTTTTATTAATTGTTGTAATAGTTCTTTTGATGGCAATGAACATTCATCAAGTAGTAAAGCGATCACTGTTGCACCCAATGGATCATTGATAGGTATACGTTCAATTAATGCAACCATGACTTCTAACCAACGATCTTCATGATTAGCAATACGGGATACGATCAACATCGCATGCGGTGGTTCTTGATCTGCATCAGCAACTGTTCGAACGATTAAAAGTGTTTCGTCAATAAGAGAATTTAAATTATACGATGAAAATCTACGAATATGTGTAAAACGATTTCGATGATAACTATGTGAGATGTTATCGAACGATGATGCTGATGTTAAGCTCGTTCGATTTTGTGATCGTTGCTGTTGTTCCTGAACACAAGTACTACAATTGCCCATTAGAGATTATCTACAAAGAAAAAAAAATGATAATAAGATAATTTAATTTTGAATACATGCAAACTCACGCACGCACACATACATATACACAGAAGTACATATCCTCATACTCACTTTTGTTGTGTGTAAAATTGAATATATATATTCAAATAAAAAGAGAAAAGCTAATCATATAAACAAAACAAAACAAACGCACACATACATAATTGTTGAAATTAAAAAAAGAGAAAGAGAAACAGATATGAGCACCGGGTAAAGCAATAATTAAAAATACAGATCTTAAAGAAAGGACGGTGATACGATTCGTAATTCGTGTATAAGCATTAATTTTAGATAATTTCTCTCCCTGTAGTTCATTTTATACATATATATATCTTTTTTCTATTTAAACTGATATAGCTTTGATATGTTTATGGACAATAAATACAAAAACAAAAAACAAGCAAAGCACCGATTATAATAGATATTTATCATTAATCTGAGTTAGCTGCTTTTTCAACTTGAACTGCTAGACGACGAGCTGAATTTCTATAATGATTGCCTGATGTTTTAACAGAAAGAGCATCCGCTGAATCTGATCGTGTATATTTGGATGTTGATACTGTTGCTGCTGTTGTTGGTGTCGTTGTTGGTTCTCGTCGTTTAACATTTCTTGATCGAAATATTGTGCGCTTTGCTTTAATCGGTGTTTCACCTGGACGAACAAATTGTCCTTCAATTGGTTTATTTGTTGTATTGAACAATGATACACGTGGTGGTATGGGCGGTGGAGATTCGAATTTTTGAGGTTCATCATTAACTGATGATGATTTTGATGATGGTGCATAAATCTCGGATGATGAAACTGTTGAAGAAGGATTATTACTAGTACTGATACCGTTTGTTAAACGTCGACCGAGAGGCGGATTACCTAATTTTATTTGACATGATCCTGATGGACGACGTGTAGAAGATGATGTACTGGACGGAGAATATGATTTCGTTGTAGATAGCACATTCACTACAAAAAAATAGACTGCAACGATAAGATTATTCTCTAGAGGGATCGTTAGTAGTTGAAGAGTACACGTAATATACTTGGAACTGTCAATTTAAAGAGAATTTTAGTTCGATTGAAGTCGAACTTTCAATAATTATATTATAATCTCGAAGGTAGATACAAACAAGCCATTAGAAAATCTATAAAACACACGTAACAAATCAGAATAAAGCCTCTATTTTGTATTATACAACGTTTCGTATCAACTGTTTATGTCAAAGCTGTATTTTAAATCATAAAACATGATGAATTACTTCTGAGTACATGTCGGTCTGAAGAGAAAGAAGAAATGTCGATTGGTACTATTCAACATATTCTTGAATATAAAAAAGAAACAGATAAGAATACGAACGCTTGTTGGTTATCTTTCAATTGTTTCAGTCAATTATATAACATGTTTCTCATTCACGCTCTTTATTCTATATTTATCGCTTCGCTAAAGTGCTGATCCAGATGATTATTGTTAGATTGTGGGTCGTATGAGAAAGATAAAAAGAACATTCGCTTGCTGGTAGTCGCGCCTTCATCATTACACTCACATTCTTGTTAAACAAATTCAATTAGTGATCCATCTACAGTCTATTTGCATAGATTCACTTCTTCTTAATTCATTTATCACGTGTCATTCCTCGAAATGATAATAAAATTGTCAAAACGTCGACTTCAATAAATCTGAAATTACTCAGTACGATTCCCATGAAAAAGTATACTGTTTATATAAGAATTGAAATATTTGCTTTCGGAAATGACATATTTTCTTACTTGATTATATCAATCAAATCGATATGGGAACGACATCGTTAAAACAATATATAAAAATATTTTCCTCTTACATGGCTGATTTTCATCGCTACTTGCCGATGAACATAATGAAACATTTCCATTTGCTTTCATCATAAATACAAACATTTTATACACAAATAAATATTGTTTCTAGAAAAATGCAATCTTATCTTAAATAATGTGAAAACTATTTATTCGCTTACAATAGTTTGAATCAGTGCTATTCGAAATTGACGAATATGCGTAGCTATTTCATATACAGGATAAGGTTGATACTTTTTACTTAATAATAAACGCTAAATAAACAAACTAATTCATGTAAAATCTACACTCAAGAAATGTTCCAATCAAATATTCACTTATTTATCAATCGATAAAAGAAAACTGACTACAATTAAACCTAGTCAGTTAGATTTACTGGTGGAAAAATAAGTGAACATTTCTATTGAAATATAATCTAACCTCATCACGAATTAAAAAACGACATAAATCAATAGCAATAATACTTCCAGTTCTACCACAACCAGCACTGAAAAGAAAAATATTATTATTTCCAAAGAACAGACTGCTATCGTTTTTTCGGACCTGCAATGTACAAGAATAGGTGTGTCAGGCGAAAGATTTCGATCATCGTATAATCTCAATAGTAAATCAAGTATTGGTGCTTCATCATTGGGTACATCATGATCCAGCCAATGTAGAAAATGATAAAGTAATATATGTCGTCGATTTTCTCCTTGACTTATTATCAATGGACGAATTTCATAGTGTTCGCAACTGAATGCTTTATCACTTGTTTCGTCCTAGTTTTAATTTCAATAAAAGAAACTGCAATAAATGATACAACCATCGAAATGCATACTTTGCTAACACGATAGGATCCAAATTGAACGGAATTGTCATCATCAGGCCAATAACGACGAAATTTTAACTGAAGAAAAAGACTAAATTTCTTGATTAGAATTAAAAAGAATAAATTCATACTCGTCCAGCTTCAATTTCATTTGCTGTACATATAACAGATGTTATTTGAAATTCCCAAATCATTCGAAGAAAATCTGATATCGATTGATCAATTGGTCCTTGTGCTGCGATATATCGACGGTTACCAGAAAAATCCTTTATGAAAAAAAAATTAACTTAAATAAAAATATTTCTTTTTAATTTACTTCAATAAATGATGCATTTATATAATCTGAATTATTATCCTGTTCAAGTATTACTCGATGTGTATCATCTAAACAAAAATGAATAATTCAATATTTTGTACAACATTTTCTGTTTGAATTTACATGGCAGAACATCTTTATAACGATTTTTTAAACGGTTTAGAGGCTTAGCGCCTTCAGTACTTGAAAGTTTCTCTTTAGTTTCCATCATTTTTTGTTGTAATTGCTATAAACAAAAAGAAAACTATCGATTTAAAAACAAAAGTCTTTTTGGTATTTTTCCTTACAGCAAACTGTCGGCCAATTACAGTTGAGTCAGGATCATGTGTTTGTTCAAATTCATTAATAAGTCGTTCAGTTCGACTACAAATACTATCATCGTCAGGATTCTTCGTCATCTATCTAGAAGTAAAAAAAACACAGAACAGAAATATGTTTTCTCTAAATTATTCTTCTTTCATATGATGAGAATAGGGATCAACTCCATTGCCTCCCGATACTCCTCCCACGCCGTTAATTATTCCCTTTTGTTGTTGTAAATGTTTCGAAATGGTTTGTATTATTTTCGGTTGTATTAAATCATCGATTTCATAATCCGATGAAAGTTCATAAATATCCATTATACTTGTATCGAAGATTTGTAAACCAAGTTGATTGAGAATTCGAATGCAATTACTTAAACGTACAATTGTTTTTCGAACATCAATACTAACAGATTCAATATTTTTCACATAACCACCTGTATCAACAGAGTTGGTGTCTGACGCTGTTGATGCCGGTGGACATATCCATATGGAACCATTACAACCACGAATAACCGATGCACCACAGGGTAAGCTATGAAAATGATTTTTTGTACGTTTGACAAGCGATGAACGAACATGTACTAAGATTCCTTCACCTAATTTTCCATAACGTAAATTACGAGTTTGAAGTGCTAAAGTGCCATCTTGATAGATTTGTTGAATTTCAGCAGAAAATAAATCACCTTCCTATGCAGAAAAAAGAATATCAAATTAATATTTCATGAGACACTATACATTGAAACAACGGGTGACGAATAAATAATGAGATGATTCGGTAGTCATAAAATGGTCTATGCATGTTTCAAAAAGCAATTATCTGATTGAATTACACGTGTATGCAGGCAGTCCAACAAGAAGAAACTAGAGAACTAATAGATTTACTAAATAAATATTCATTCGAAGTGGTAATTTATGTTCTATATGAAAAATGGATGGTGAAGTTATCAAATTAGCATATATTGAGTATTAGTTTGAAGATAGTTGAGCATTGATAATTTACAACAGTAAACTTTTTTTTTCTAGAGAATTATATTTTCTCTCTTCCTCTCTCGATTACGTAAGAGATATTTAAAAAAAAAAGAAATGCTTAGGTACGCTATATTTTTAATGACTACTCATTGATAATGGGTGGAGAGTAGAGCAGTGTCGTGCGAATACTTTGACTGAAGTATAATTATTAAGTTTTATCGAAATATTCTCAATGATGATGAATGTGCATACATATCAACGTTTCTTACTTATTATGATACACATATCGATTTATAGGGAGAAAATTGTATCTAGAAAACTTTTGTTCTTAGTTGATCATTATTCAAGTCAATTTTCTAAGTTTACATTCTCAATGATAGTCATCTTTTTTTGAAGATACCATGAATAATATAAAACAGTTCTTTCAAATTGCATGTCGTGTCAATAAAAGCTTATTTTATGAAGTCAAACTCTTTGTTTTCTAAACGCTTCGTTATTAAGTGAAATGTTCTCATAAGACTTACAGAGGATTGAAAGTTAAAATAGATATATTTACCTTTAAATATTGTCGCATATTTCTTTCATCATCCTCTATACGTCGTCGATTTTCTCCACCCGGTAAATTAACTGAAGCTAACGGTAAATAAGCATCTAAACGTGATTGTATATCAACAACCCACCGACTCTGATCGACTTTAAGTACACGTCCAATAACGACATGGCCAACTTCACCCAAATAACGTGTATTTTCAATTGGTTCAACACATAACAATCGATCAACTTTATTAACAACACCAGCAATCGAAGCTTTCAAATGATTCCTAGTCGTATCCGAATAAGTACCATGGCCTCTCATAAAATTTGATGTATCATTAGTTAAAACTGTACCAGGAACAACCAATTGTTTTTGAATGGACGGATCAATTATTGAACTAGCCATGAAAATAAGTATTTTGCGTACTTTTGTTTTTAATTAGATCAAATACTGAATCAAAATAAACTTCAGCACAAACATAGATTTACACAAACCGGAAAGCAAACCATACATGTGAGTTAGATAAGTAAATAAATCAACAAAAATTTCATTGGTTAGAAAAGATGATCAATGATATCTGAGGCTGGGCGAAAAATATTAAAATAAAATCTTCATCTATGATATTAAATGCTGTTTCAAAGTAAAAGCACATAATTAAAAATAGGTACAGTTATCAATACTTCTATGGGGATGTTGACTAATGACATCTATTATAGGCTGTGACACGCCAACTTAATTTTCTAGAATACCACGATCAAATCAGTCGAACGAGCAACTATGATCTAGAAATTCTTTATCAGTCTAATCGCAACTGGAGAAAAAATAATAAAACTGACATTAATTTAAAGTCAAGTACTTTCTCTTTCGGAATCACTTAAGAATAATATAAAATATTGATTCACTTCTAATATTTCAATAAACAATTAGTAATTGGCCTGAAATAACCAAGGTTGAAAGAAGAGGACGACGACAACGAGTGGGTGTCGCAATCATTTATAATGAGAGAATTTCTTTTCTTCGAAGAGAGTTTCAAGTCTGATTGGAAATAGGAAAAAATCTCCTCTGATTACAAGAATGAAACGTGATTTCCGCGATTCTGAAAAACTAAAATCTTCTCCTTAGATAAAATTCTTTTTGTACTGATATATAATATAATTTCTGCAATACTTGATTACCTCAATCTCAATGATAAAAATGTGTCAAAATAGATTTAAATGTTTTTTTTATCAAACAATCGACTAGACAGACGATTTCTAGCTAGACGCTCTATGTTGAGTCCGGAATCGGAACTAAAATTTTTTCTTACTGTTATTAATTAAAATAGCATTTCCGACTTCCGTTAGTTTTTAGAAATTTCGGAACTCTTACCAGGGTTCTATTTCAATCAACTTTCTGATCCAAGCATACAATTTATTGACGACCTTCTTCAACAACGAAAAATAAGAATAGCTATAATCATCACAAATAACAATAAACTATAAGTAAAACACATTAATTATTTATTTCCCTCAACAACAGATTTTATTAATGTATACTCTCAAAACAAATAAGATCTCTAATATCTTATATCTACGTTATTTTTCACATACGACGAGCTCTTTCATGTACCATCAAATAGCACAGCAAACACACACACGCACACACACACACACACACACACACATATATATATATCAAGCCTTTTTTTCAACTTAAAACAAACTATTATTTTTTTTTAAAAGAAAACAGATTCGGCACTCATAAATAGTATATATATATGTATATAATACAAGTTATTCATAAAAAAAACTAAACATTTTTCATAAATTAAAGTAAAAAATGAAGGCAAATGCACAATATTTTTGTTTAAAAATGTTCGCGTGGTACGATTACATTAGCAATTGGCATAGTTGAACGACCATTTCCTGTTGAACCGTAGGCTTAAATTAAAATAATGAAAATATGTAGAAATTTGAGTTATTATACGCAATAAATATTTACAGGTTGATCGTTTTTTTGGTTGAGTTCTTGTTGTACGATTATTTGCTGTTGAATAAAATGGATCTATAATATTAAATTAATAAATGCAAAAAAAAGTAAAAATCTCTTATATTTTACCGCTAGCAGCTGGCTCGGGAGAAAATGAATTCGTACGATGAAACTCAGTCGCTCGACTTTTAGATCCAGTTGGATCATTGATTGTCACAGTTTTTTTCGGTTTAACAGGAGTTATTTCGAGTCCAAATGCGCTAGCAGTGTTCTCTTTAGATATAACAGGCTCATTAGAAACTACCGAGCCTATATTTTACAATCAGAATAGCTTATATGCTCTTGTTTCAAATTTATCTTACCACTCCCTTCCATTAATTCTCTATGATGAAGATTGGCTCGCCGTTGTGCCGCTTTTGCAGCTATATCTTGCGTTTGTTTTCTTCGTTTCGATTTATTTTTCATAGGATCAGTTAAAACTGGTGTCAATGGTTCAATTGTAGGCTCATTGGACGGTGATGTTGCATGTAATTTACGACGTGTTGTATCATTTGCATTTATTGGCATATCTACACTTTCAGAACTTAAACTAATCATAGAATTTCCTTTAGTTAATTGTGTTTTTAATAATTGTTCAAAATTGAAATGAGAATATCCTGCAGATTTATTTGCTGCTTGTGTTAAATCTTGTCCTAAGTCATTATTATTGGTTTCATTATTAACACGAGTAAATAGATCATGATCAGACAGAGCACGATATGAACTTATAGTTGACAATGGTTGATTACTACGTCTACCTTGACTATTTGGTAAATGAAAACTAGTTACGGATGTCGAGGCGCTTGTTAGATCTTCTTCAGTTATTTGTGTAAGAAAAGGTAGTGTTGATATTGTTGGTGGCTTAACATTAGCACCTGTTACGGAACGTGGCGAATGATCTAGAAAAGAATAGTATTTATCAATGATCTAAAAAATCTCGCGGTTAATTATTCAATCATACTTTTAAGATCATGAATAAGTTGTCCTTCGTCAATATCCCGTGAATAAAGGTGATAAAGTTCTTCAAGGTCAGAAGGAACATGAATTTGATTATCTAGGATACAAGCAAAAAAAATGCATTATTGAATAATTAAAACTTCAAGAAAACTCTTAGCATCCATTAAAAAACCACTTTTTAAAAATTTTCTTCATATGTACAATTTTTTTTTGTACATATTTTATGTTATAAAAATAAATTTTCTCAAGTACATGTGCACCATATTCCGTCGTTTCTTTTTTTTTTGTTAAGTGCAAACTTGCTGGTGTTTTTTTTCTTTAAGAATCATCGGATTGTGGTACGTTTTCTTTAAACTCATAATTGAAACCAAAAAAATGATTTACTATTTTTTTACCTTGAATAAGCCGTCTTTGTTGATAGATTAATGTATCGCATAGACTACGATGTTGTGACATACGTAATAATTGTAAATCTTTATGCTTAATTGAATAATCACGAGCAAAAATATCAGCTTGTAATTCAATGGTTTTCATTTCATATTCAAAATTTTGAGATAGTAATTTTAATAGTTCACGTTGTTCTTGGTTACTCATTTTTTTGGTTACTTTCTAAAATTTGAAAAACATAGGTTTTAGTCTTTTAGACGTTAATTTTCTCTCTCTCTACAAACCTCAAGTAAACGGCGAGCATCAGATTTAGATGTTTCAAATTCTTTTAATTGAGTTTTACGTTGTTTTTCTAATTTGGATCGTTCTTGTTCAATTACACGTAACTCTGCACGAGCTCTTTGTACATTAGATTCTGATGTTATATTGTCAAGATTTATTTCTTCAGGTGTTTTTTTACTATTTCGTGGACTATTTTCTTTATTGGATTCATGACTACAGAATAACAAATGACATTGTTTTATATCTTTTTTACATCTATCACAATTCATTTCATCTTACTATTCAATAACTGATTCATTACGTGTATATTCATGCAGAAGATCCATAAGACCATTATCGATGTGTAATAATGCTCGTCGAGCATCAATTTGTTTACGATAAGTTTGAAGAATATTTTCTTTTAATTTTAAGCCTTCTTCAACACGGAGACGTTCATTTGTATTGCTATCTATTTAATCAAATAATGAGTAAATATATATATATACACACATAGTTAGCGTCCGGAAAAAGAAAAACAGACTTGTTAGTTTAAAAAAGCAATTTAAAATTCTTTCTAAATAGCTAAGCAGGACAAGTTGTTTTTCTAGACAAATTTCTACCTCGATTTATGTCTGTGTGCTATCTCCAGGGTAAAAAAATAATTGAAAAAAACAAACATGATAATAGAAAAAACGTTATAAACCGAGACGTGATTATTAATGATGCTATAATTTATGAGCATGGGTTCTTTGTCTAATTCTTTTGATTTTAAAATAATAGAAAAACTACTGAATAAACTTTATTTAACCTTCAGTCAGCAATGAATATTTTCAATTCAATTCAATTCAAGAAATATGATTTAAAGAATAAATTCAAACATACCGCTTAGTCGACTAAATCGAGCTTCATTTGTTGTTGTTAAACGCATTTCAAGTTCCTCTCTTTGATCACGTAGCAATTGAACTTGATTGCGTAGATCTTGTATTATTTGTTGATATTGTGCTATATGATACGATACATCAATAACATTTCGACGTATCTAAATAACAAAATTATAATTAGTTAAGAAAAATCAATAGATAGACAAACTTTTGTTTTAATATATTTTGCTCGATCAGCATAATTAAGCGTATTACGGGATTCTTCAAAATGTACCGATGCAGGTGATATATGCGCAATCATAACTGTACGAGAATTTCCTCCAAGAGAATCTTTTAATATACGTGTTAATTTACTATCACGGTAGTTCACATATTTTGTATTTCCTTTTTCACCTAAATTTAATATTGATTTTAGATTTTGTAATGAGAAAACAAAATTTTCTAAACATACTTAAGGCATTGATACAATTGCCCAAAGCGAGTAGTGAACGATTGATATGAGCACCTTTAAAATGAACAAAAAAATTTTTTTTTTTAATTTTTTATTAAAGCAAAATTATTAATTTCTTTTTATTTGTTTTCATAATAAAAATAGAAAAGTAATTTTTATTTATTGATTTTTAATTAAAAACTAAAGTAAAATTTGCCTCGAAAAAAAAAGATTATTATTTCTTTGCTTTGCTTTTCTTTTCTGTGTATCCAAATAAATCGTACTTGTTAGGTTTCAAAATAAATGCATACCTTCCATCATTCGTCTACCCGTATTTTGAGTTTGTGCTGCTCGTTCTGATCCAGCTAAGTCAATCATATAAAGTTTTGCTTAAAAATAAAATAAACATTGTTCTTTATTCAAAAACTAAAATAATCGAAATTTTTTAATTATACCAAATCGCACTTGTTCTGTATGTGATCTCGTAACATCACGTTGTTTAATATTAACTTGTAGTACAGCATGTGATCGTGATGAAGTTTTATTAGCTTTAGTTGGCTCTTGTGTACGTGCACGATTGCCTTTATGTAACATGTCCATAACTTCTTCGGGGGTTTTAGCAATGATTTCACTAAGGCCAGCAACTTGTATTGTTCCTTTAGCATCTTCGCGTAATTCGAGAAAAGTCGAAGAAGAAGGTGTAAGTAAATCACGTATTAATTCATTATAGATTTCTAAGTATGACATTGACACTTGATACTCTCGTTGACCTTCAAATTTTTTTATTTCAACAAACAAGTCATGCAACGTACGATACATAACTCCAGGATTATTTTCTGTACCTAACATAGTATAAGTTTTTCCAGCTCCTATATAAAGCATAAATAGCAAGAAGAAAAAATTTATTTACATATTCATGTTTTGAAATCTCTATACCGACCTGTAGCTCCATAAGCAAATACAGTTGCATTATAACCTTCTAGAACGCTGCTCAAAAGAACTTGAGCTGTAGATGAATATACATCGTGTTGTCCAGCGCGAGCATCAGACACAACGTCAAACATATATTTACGTTCACGAGATCGATTAGCACGTAAAATATCATCATGATCTTCGTCTGGATCAAGCAAAACGACCATCTAGAAAATGAATTCACTTTTGAAAAACAATTAAAAACTAAAATTTCTATACATACATTATCTTCAGCTACTTTATGAGCAATGATAGTTGCACCTTGAAGAATTTCATCTTCTGTCATGGGTCGAATACGGCATGCAACCTAGATAAAAGCAAAGAAGCAAACATTCAAGCAATCTAATCGAAAAATAAGTTCAGAATAATTACAGCAATTTGTTGTTCACCAGTGGGTAACAGTGGTAAAGGTGTTCCACCATTTCCAGTTTCTTTTAATAAACTAGTCATTATCTAATTCTACACGTTAATTAGCCTGTATCCAATATCATGTGAAGAAAAAGAAAACAAATTCTTATTCTAAAACAAAAACAAAAAAATGGTACAGAACTCTTTGTTTGTTTTTATACATCTGAATATATCTATAGAGATTTATCAATATGAATCAAATTTCCACATAAATTCGTAATCTTTCTATATCATAAATACGCGTCATAGGCATGTATTTATGACGAAGAGTTTATAGAATTAATAATAAAATGATGATGTTCGTCATGAACGTAAAATCTATCATCAAGCACTCATTCGCATTCTTGCTAGCTTACTACTGTTTTTACCTTATCTTCTTCATTTTTGTTCCGTTCGGTTCTCAGGAGTCTAGTGCAAGATCCAAATTAGAAAAACAACGTAAAACTCAATTAAAAGAATTTGAAACATCTAAATCTGATGCTCGCCGTTTACTTGAGGTTTGTAGAGAGAGAGAGAGAGAGAGAGAAAAAGAAAATGAAAAAAAAAGTAGAGCGAGAGAGAACTTTCTTTTCAACCCAGACAAATTCACGCACGGAAAAACAATTAAATTGAAAAAAAAGAAAAAAAATCAAAAGAAAAGAAAAAGTGCCATTCTCATACGTCATTGGAATATTCTTTTTCTTTTACTTTCGAACATAAGAACCGCTATTATTGCAATGTTGGGAAATTGAAGAGAGAGAAGAAAAAAGAAAGAGTTTTGTAATATGCTTATTGTCACCTTATTGCCGTCGGTAACGTGGACGACACTATAAGAGCATTAAAAGGAAAAAAAGAGAATTGAAAGAGAAACGACAACTAACTATGCCAACAACAACGATTTTGATTACATCTTAATTCGAAACAAATAGAAAAGAATTTCTATGGATTCGTATGTTGTGTGTTGACTATTACGGCGTCAATGTTTTTTTTCTTCGATGACAAGTGAAAAATCATCCGTCAAAAAAAAACAAGTATATAAATTGATCAGTTTTGTAAACAATATACTTACAATTTGATTTGATTTTCAACGTTCTTATTTTCATTTGTGTGTTTCTTTTTCTATATTATTTTTCGAATATACTCAACAATCCACAACAATATTATGAAAAGGATAGTTTTATTTAAAAAAAAGATCTACCGTACTGAGGATTGTTTGTTGACAATCAAAGCATAAGAAGAAAATAAAACTGTAGTTATATGATGTTAGTAATTATGAATGCAATATGTGTACTACATAAAAAAAATAGAAACCTTCATCGGAGTTCTCGTTTGTAAACACATCTTTGATTTTCGAACGTCCTTGAACATAATTTTAATTATGTAATGGCGAACTCTACGGACAAATAAATAAAATGAACTGAAAGAAAACATGACACATGACAGCTACTTCTCCATAAATGAATAATTCATCTATTTTCAATGTTTATAAAAAAATTAAAATAAGCCAGCAAAAGAAAAAAAAGAGAGTCATTGTGCAACCATAAACATGATTTACATTATTTCGGTTATAAAACAAATGCAACATTATTTGTGCAAGATAAGACAAGAGCAAGTTTTTTTCATCATTCTAGGCTTTAAACGTCAACACAACAACAAAAAGATAATAATATACAATGAGACTTTTTATTCAATTCTATAGTACTACTTTCACTACGGATATTTCCACTTAAAAATTTTTCGGAACAGAGAAAATTAAAAACTTCAAAAATTTTAGTAGCCGCCGTCAAAACTTAAAATACTCTTACTATTGTCGTTGCCAATCAACACAACGATTTACATCCCTATTTATAAACCTATTTCAATATAAATATAGTCTTTTCCATACTATAGAAAAATTAACTTCAATAAGAAGTTAAGAGTCTTACTCAATTTGCAATTGAATGAACGCAGAACATGTAAAAAAAATTGACACGATCTTGTAAAACGGTTGATTAGTTCAATTTCATGAAGTGCGATCCGGTATGAAAATAGTCGTTCACTATTGATAAAAATAATCTAACATGATTTGTATCGATTGTTATATATAAAATGTTCGTTGTAAGGTTACTTTTGTTTTATTTTGAAAATTAATCCGGCTTTTGCTGACGTGTACATAAACTAAATACACATTGGATATTTCATCATCGTGTTTCACTGTAAACATTAATGATGAATAATACTCGCGATCGTTATAGAACTTTTAATGCTTAAAGTTCAACAAAGAAAATTGCAATTCATCAAGCAAATAAAATAATATTATTTACTGATTTTTTTAATTTACCTGGGAGAAACAGCAATAGTTTCCGAGCTGAGTTTCAGTTTAAACTAAGTTCTATTTTCGCTCGTTGACAAATACAAAATATATTCGATCGAAATTCAGAATTTTTGAAATATCGGTTAAAAATACCCGTTAGCAATAAAAAAAAAAGGAATGAATGACGTTAGACAACTTACATCAATTGAAGTATCATCAATAGAATGTCAAATTCAGTTGTAAAACAGGTCGTTTTGTCTTTTCAAACTTCAAAAAAGAACCGATTACGTTTTTTCCTTTTTTTTTTCAAATCAATTTCAAACATACGAATATTTTATTTTCTATGCATAAGAACAAACAAAATAAAATTATAACACAAGAACACATTTAAACAAGTTTATCTAATCTATGCAAAAATCACACAAAACAACAGTATTTAAGATTATAGATTTGATCGATATTCAATTTTACCAAGAATATTTGTATATGCTGTAGGTCGAGGTGGAACAGGTGGTGGAACTTGCATTGATGAGGCTTTTATTGGACTATATGATAGACGTTTTGCTTCAATCTTTGTTGTTTCAATAAAATCATTCTCAGCAAGAGGTAATGAATGTCCTCGACGTAAATGATTTACACGTTTACACCAATACCACATGCCAATACTAACAAGAAATATGACAAAAACCGAGCCCAATGCAAATAGAATGATAAAATTCCAACCGAAGTCAACTGTAAAACTATTTTTATTTGATGACGATGAAATATATGAGACCAACGAGGATCCATTTGTTGAACTGAAAGCATAAACAAACAAAAAAATAGTTCGTTTGTTAAGTTTTTAGTTCTGCATACTTTGTATTATTATTATTTTCAAATGATACATTTAATGGCATTAAATTTGTATCAATATCCATAATTAATGACGTATTTAATATCGGAAAATTTTGTTCTTCATTAACGCTTTCTCGAATAAAACGCATCGTTTTTCTTCCTAGAATGAAATGTTATGGCTATGGCGAATTTAAAAGATAAAACGTAAACGATTGCAACAATCACGTGGTGATTATATATATCATTTGGATTGTGTTCTCTGCTTGTGTCGCGTCATAACACACATGATCGATGGTTAAATCGCCATAGCATATTCTTTATTTCTTACTTCGATGTATATTGAACACGTTTCGTAAAAATGAATTCTTTAAATAGATATAAAAGAGAAAAACAACAACACTAGAACATGCAACATTTTAGCAAATTTTTTATATCACCCGA
The DNA here is from genome assembly GCA_905331475.1 of Rotaria socialis. Classification (NCBI taxonomy): domain Eukaryota; kingdom Metazoa; phylum Rotifera; class Eurotatoria; order Philodinida; family Philodinidae; genus Rotaria; species Rotaria socialis. Next base: position 38,728 of record CAJNYU010003635.1, read on the forward strand.
TTAGATTCAACCTATAGTACTTTCGTGTGAGTTTCATCATCGGTGATTCTAACTATCGACCAGGCACATAATTATTTATACTTTTCGTTTCACATCATTTCAAACATTTTTTATGTATTCGCAAAGTATTAAAACAAGACCAGAAATGTTCTTTTTATTGGGTGTCATAATTGTATGAGAATTTCATTATCTTTTCGCAATCGGTCATTACTGCTTAAACTATTAAGATAATGCGTATTAGTTGTTGTTGATTAAATAGTGAAGACTTACCAATGTATATATATTCACTAAATGGTGAATGTGTTATATGTCTATGAAAATATCAAATAATCGTTCAAGATTCATCTTTTGATCAAAATCAATGTGTATTGTTTAGTCATCATCAGTAGACATGATAGTATTGCCTAAAATAAACGCTTTCCACAACTGCTTTTTTTATATAGAATCAATAAACAGCATCTATTCAATTCTAACAATACAGAAATAGCTTTTTATCGGCGACAACATTTTAAATTTTGCTTTTAATAGAGCAAACATTTTTAGTCACGAATAATGATGACCTTTACATTTTTTTTAGACGACTAAAGTCACTCATAATTGTGTACAACGAACATGTTAGAAAATGAAAAAATATCTATAACGAAAAGTAGTTTTTATGACATTGTATGGAATAAAAGTCTCTTACAATTTTTAACCACAACAACAAATTATATGGTCAAGATACTTTTTTTTCATTAACCAATAATTTGATGATGTCTTGAAGATTTAAATTGATTTTTATTTAGTTCAAATTCTATAAAAAAAAGTCTATTCGCTAGAGAAATGCTGATACAAGACGCTGATATAGTGTTTTATTTAAGGTACTTATAAAATTCAATTTTAATGCGAATAAAAAAAGAACTATTTTACAGTATCGATGAGCTAATTATAAAACAGTGCTAGAAATAGAAAAGCCAGTAATTCTAGGAAATAATTTTTTTTTCATTCATACGACGTGTCAACAAATGTTTTTAATGGGTCTGCGTTATCAACACATTCAGTAAGTCCTTGAGTTTTATCAATTGAGTAGAGTCAATATCTCTAAAGCGAACGGACGATATAGGGGTGTACATTCTCAATCTTAAATCAGATCCATTTTTCCTCTTTGAATTATTAGTTTTATTCCATGGGAAAGAGCACAAAATTCTGCATCGGCTCATATAAAAATATAGTTCGTAACTAAAAAATAGTTGAGCAATCAGCGGTATAAAGTCGAAAAACGGATTTAATATTCGCAGCATTTTCTATTTCTCAATAATTTTGGACAAACAAATTGTACAGTTAAAATCAGCATAAAATGTTGATCATAATTCACTATCTTCTTGCTCAGTTCGATGAAAACGTTTTTTTTCGAAAAAATTTCGCTGTGGTCCCTCACAGGGATTTTTAAATATCAACATTTTTAATTTAGTCAAAAATATGTTGAAAATACGCATTCGCCACAATTTAAGTAGAGTGATTCATTTTATTTGTCGCAGTAAGTTTCGATCATTCCAAAATCAATTGTTGAGGGATCAACTGGTCAAAAACTTCAAAGCGTCTACAGTTGGCTACTTCATAAATTCACTAGTTTAGACTGTTTTCTCAAGTGTCTGTGGTTTCCTAAACAAAAAGAACCATCATATCTGCGATCCCCGCTTCGGATCTTCTATCAATCAAAACTGTTTTGACTAAATTAAAAATGCTGATATTTAAAAATCCCTGTGGGGGACCCAAGCGAAAAGTTTTTCGAAAGAAAAAAACTTTTTCATCGAATTGAACAAGAAGATAATGAACTATGATCAAAATTTTATGCTGATTTTAATCATATAATTTATTTTTCCAAAATTATAGAGAAGTCGAAAATGCTGTCAATATTAAATCCGTTTTTCTTGAAACATAAAAAACAGAAAATATGCTTCTGTGACTTTTCTTCTCATCTTTTCTAGTTGAACTGCTAGTATGTTGTAGAGAAAACAATTCTGAAGATCTTTGCCAACGGAAGTTTCATTGAATTTTGATTTTGATCTATGGTAAACGAACAAAATACTGAATCAAGGTGATTCAGGAGATTCAATCCGACGATTTCCTAACTAACGGATCCCGGTTCGGTTTCCGCCGGAAAAATTCCGTGAAGTTCCGCAAATTTTCGACCCGGAATTCGTCAGAAATCGACGGAATCGATCGGAAATGATTCGACCAAATCTGGACCGGAATCCGTTAGTTAGGAAATCGTCGGAATTCAACGGAACCGATCGGTTCTGACCGATTCCGACGTACCCTGATTCTCCTGGGGAATCTCCAGCTAAAATAGCTGGACCATTCGCTTTATGTGTAATGCATATAAAGCGAAAGGAAACTTTTTTTTTAATTTCATTTATAATAAGTTAAAATCAATTTCAATTAAGCTGAACCGCTAGAATATGATAGCGCTTAATGAGACGAATCGAATGATATCATTTTCAAGAAAATTAATTGAAGTTTTCGGACAGGAGCGACGGAATAGTTTACGTTTTTTATAGTTTGCTTGTTTTTCAATGGGAATTGACGGAAAAGGCAGAAAATAAAAACGCCGAAGAGGAAAATGTCGAAAAAAAAGGAAAACGTCGAAACTCGAAATTGCAGAAGGTAAAAACGTCGAAGAGGAAAACGTCGAAAGGAAAACGTCGAATGGAAAAAGCATGGGGGAAAAAGCCCATTCGGAGCCATTCGAATGGCTGCGATGGGCTGGGAATGGATCGGAATGGCAGTACGTTGATATAGTTCGAACTATGCAAGAACATTTTAATTAATTCAACAGATGATTATCGCTATTGTCGAAATGCTCTGCATTAAGGAAGTCTGCTGAAAATAGTTATAATCATTTTCCAATATGTATCAGATATTTTTCGTCTTCAATACACATTTTGCTGTTGTTGAAGCGCATAAAAATTTTGTCATATTCATGATCGCAAGCACTTACTAAGAAAGGGATTCATCATTATGTTGACAGTTTAATATTTTGATAGGATCAACTGAGTATTTTTACAAAACTAAACAAATGCAATTTTATAACAAAAATGTATCTTTTCGATTTGATATGCATTTATACATCGATTATTGTGAGGAGTCAAATAGCTGAATTGGCTAGAAAAGTTACTGATAGCATAAAGCAAAACAAATAACTAAATAAGTTGACAGGTCACATGCACGAGAATGGATGTCCGGCCGTAATGAATAGCCTCATACAAACAAGCGTTTTTATCGGTTAGATGACTATATAAAAAAATACAGCTCAAATACGTATTTTATTTTCAAAATAAAAGGGTGCCATTCAACTCAAACAAATCTAAAATATTCAACTAGTTCGTACATGCAGAAGATGAAAGTGGATCTGAGGATTCAGAAGCAGAAAATGAATGTGAAACATCTACAAAAGATGGTTATAACAGTATGAGAATTTTTTCTAGCATTTGTGATAAAGAAAAATATAAATTCTTCGAAGTTGAAATCAATGGCAAATTAAAGTACATTCATAAACAAACAGCTGCGTGGTATTTAACCAGCAAAAATAATAAATTATCTTCAGACAGATTAGTTCGTGTTCACAAAATGAACAAACAATAAATTAGATTAAGTTACTTGATGCTCATGTTTGAACCAAAATAATATGCTAACTCTCGTCGTCACTATTAGCATGTATATTAGATTAGCAATCATTATTTCATTTTTTTTTTATAAAAACATTTTTGTCATTTATGAACAAATTAATTTTTTTCTGAATACCCTGTGAATATTTGAATTGTCAAAAGTAGAAAGTTAAGGAAATTTCCTGAACATACTAAATCGCTTTCTTAGATTATTCGGATTCGAAATTACGCTAATTATTCTCGTTCAAGAACACTGTTGGTTAAACAACCTTTGTCGATTCACTAGGAAGTGACTGTATTTACTGTTGTATTTCTTCAATAAATATTTGTAATTGTAACTCATTGTGAACGATAAAGTCAGCATATATTTCATAAACATGTCTAAACTTTCTTATTCTGATAACTGTTTTGAGCAAAATTGAACAAGCTGATATAATCGAGTATTTGCGACATTAGTTGTTAACATACAATATCTTTTATTTTCATCATTGTAATATTTCACCATGACAAAAAACGAATAGTCTTCTCTGATACACTATAATTGATCTGATGTTAACGGCATTCTATTCACTGTTATCGACAGCTAAATTGTATGTGTGTAATTTTTTTATTCTTCAAGGTCACTTGAATATTTTAGAAAATCATTTATTAATTGTGAACAAAACATATGATGTAAAATAATAAGGAATCATGGGTATTCCAGACCACCTAGATTATATGAAAACAAGCCCATTCACATAACACATTGATTTAAGGATTCTTACTAAAATTAGCCCAACTTCAGAAGCATTTAGAATTTTTTTAGAACTTGATCTGCAAAACAATAAGATGACTTTCCTCAAGAAAAACAATAATCTTCGAAATCTTTAGATCAATCTCCTGCTGCCCTTTCATAATACAAGTACTATAAATTTCTAAATGAATTTTCTCAGTCATATTGATGTTTCATGTACTTAAAATATGAATATAGCGTGGTTTTCAATTAATGAAAACCTGTTGATTTTTACTGATTGGTATCGCTACTTGTGAATATGCGGTAGCTAAGTTCAACATTATGTAAATCGATTTGATGAAAAATGTTAACGTTTGGAAATAGCTAGCTTCTAAAAACAGATATTGTAATTTATAAAAAAATGACACAATAGATTAGAAATGGACCATCTACATTAACTTAAAATTAAGTGTAATCTCATAAATTCACGAATAATATTAAGTGTTAAACATTTAGAAGAAAATAGAATACCTATTATTTAATGGTAGATAAGATCACTTAAATAATGCTAATAATTACGTTTCGACAAGTATAATGATTCATCCCTATACCAGAGAGTGTCTCGTGATATCTGGGATTGGCTCGGAATGGCTGGGAATGCCCCAATGAGCTTTTTCCCCCTTGGGAAAAAGTATAATTAATAACAGTGTCGAAGAAAAACTGCCAGAGAAAAAAAGTAGAAGAATTTTGAAAAGGAAAACGTAGAATGAAAAAGATGCCTATAGATAACGAAAACTTTTTCTTTTGATTTGGTAATCAATGCAAAGCAATTATTGAAGGGATTAGCATTACTACTTGGATCACACAAAAAAAAGAAAATTATACTGATAAACTTAGTTTTCTTTTTTTTATTATATTTTATCATATGATCGAATAAATTTTTATTTTTCGTTAAAATTATCAAAAAACGCAATTTTCGACATTTACCTTTCGACGTTTTCCTTTTTCTAATTTTTTCTATCGACGTTTAGAATTTCTGCATTTTCCCCTTCTATGTTTTCCTTTTCGCCATTTTCCTTTTTTTTCGACGTTTCCCCTTTCTGCCTTTTCCACCAAACCCTTTCAATGGACCGTTCGCTTTATGAACATGTACGTAAAGCGAACGTTTTGACTTTTTTCGACTTTATACCGCTGATTGCTCGACTATTTTTTAAGCTACGAACTATATTTTTATATGAGCCGGTGCAGAATTTTGTGCTCGCTCCCATGGAATAAAAATAATAATTTAAAGATGAAAAATGGGTCTGATTTACGATTCAGAATGAGCATCCGTATATCGTCCGTTCGCTTTAGGGACATTGGCTCTAAGAAAACATTTACAACAATAAATGGTGACTTTAAAGTATAATGAGATGAGCAAAATCTTTTTGCAACCATTTCTTTCTATGAAGTAAGAAGTCTAGTGCAATATCAGATTATTATTTTCAAATAGCTAACGAGGTGTTTCTGAAATCAAATCAGGTGATGCTGTGTTTTTATCAGTCTCCTACAAAAAAAATCAGAAAGATGGAATATTGGCTTGAAATGCATCAGATAGATACTTCTTGATTTGAACTAGGTGATTTATATTTTAGAAAAATAGTTCATTCTTTGGACTTTTCCCAACCATCTTATAGAATTGTATCTTGTAATAGGTCATCAACATGCTTAATAGATGCGACTAAAATTAATCATTAATTATTTACAAAACAAAAAGAAGCTAATGATTTTTCACGTCTTGTATTCTATCTCGACTAATGATAGTAAATTTTAATGGTTTTGATTTGGAAAGTATAAATGATCCATATGGTAATTGAATGATGATAAAGTTCAGTGATATTGGTAATAGAAGAAATGGTACTGGCATTTTACTATCACCGGTTTTAGTCAATTGAAAAACAATTTCAATAGCATCACGTGCAATACATTCACATGCATAATTATCTAATATACTTATACTGGCATACTGTTTTATGTCTACGACAAAGTATCGGAGAGTTCAAATGAATGGCATATGACCAAATGGATCATAAATATTAGTAATAATTTGCTAAATCATCAGGTTCTTCTTCTCATTCATTAACTTACTCTCACGTTAGTAGAAAATAAATGATTAGTATATTGAAAGTCTTTATACAAAATTAAATATTTATCAAGTATTAAACGTAAGCTTTACTTTAAAGTATAATATAAAATCTCAAATAAGAGAAAACTAACGATAACAGAACTTTTTTTTCTTTTTGAAATAGACAAAAAGAATAAGTAAACATCACACATTATCTTGAACATGTTTTCATAAGCATGAATCTCGTTTAACGATATATAAAGCTAAACTAAAACATTGGTTTTAATTTGTACGTTGTCGTTTAATTGTTGATGTTGATGTATCAAAAATGTCCTGTCGACAAATAGGACATTTAGTTAAACGTTCTTCTTGTTTAGCAATGCAATCGTTACATAAACATGTATGACCACATGGTAATAAGCTCACTGAACTGTTGTTTGTCAAGCAAATACAACAGACATCACCACCGGAGCTAGTAGCACGCGTTGCATCGCCAGCAATTACATCGGATAGTCGTCGTACAAGTTCTTCTGTTTTCAAATTTCCTTTAATACTATGTTTTTTTGCTAAAGTTTGTAGATCTCGACGAGGTAATTCGTCCAATGAAGGTATTGTTTTCTTTATTATAGTAGTAATAGTAGTAGGCATAGTGACAGTAGTAACAGATGCAGATGCAGATGTAGCTTCAATGGGTGGCAGTGTTAGAAGGTTTTCATTCAAAGGTATGTCATCCTGTTGAGCAATATCCGTTAAATGTTTGTATTCTTCCTCGTCCAATGATTTGTCATTAATGGCGGTCATTTCCTTTTTAAAATATTCTACTAAACTTGGATATTGTCGACGCATTGACTGATATTCATCGATAACATCCGGTGTAGCTGATGCTTGACGTAATTTCAAATAACGTTTCATAAACGATGTATAACGTACCAGTAGAATAGATTTGCGTATACCCGAATGTGTAAATGAATCAACATCATTTGAAAATTCGAATTCTTTTTCATTGCTCTGTCGTATGCCTGAAACTGTATCCCACGAGGTGGTGATTTTAAAATTTTCATTGACTTCATCCTTTTTCATATCAATTATTTTAAATAAAAGGCATCCACCACGTACTTCGTTTTTATCATTCATTGGCGATGGAAACTCAGTAATTATTTTAATTGATTGACGAGTATCTATTTTATCTTGTAACTGATGTATCTCAGGTGAACCATATCCTTGTTCCATTGTATAACGTTCTCCTGCTATTGATAATTCAATGTTAAAGCCAATCGGTGTAACTGTATAATGAAATTCAGTATTCATCAATTCATCAAACGTTCGAGCACTGCGAACATTACAATAATTACAACCGATTGTTCGTGATACTGATTGAATAACTTCAGCACCTAAGTCAAGTCCAACACCAACGACTGTTGACCAAATCGTATGTTTTTCTGCATTATCTTTAATATGTTTTAGAAAAGTTTCCCCATCGGTCGTTGATACTTCCATATCAGTTAGAAAAAATATTCGACGACTGATCATATTGTTATCATCTTTCATACCCTTCTGATCTGCAGTCGAATTATATAATTCACTGGCAACTTCAATGGCCCGAGCGATAGTGGTACCACCGCTGGCACGTAGTTTAAGAATATTTTCTTCTAGTTTTTTTTTATCAATTGATGATATTCTTTCAATCGGCTGTAAAACTGTTGCACTGTGATTAAAAAGTACAATGCCAAGTGCATCATCAGGTCCAAGTTGTTTAAGCAGTGTTAACAATGATTGTTGTGCTATTTGTAATTTCGTTTTACCTGGCTCACCTTCGAATCTGTCTGACATCGAGCCAGATATATCAAGTGTTATAACAAGATGAAGTCGAGCACGATGTGTACGAATACCTGCGCCATCGAGACAACTATTAAAATTAACACTTAGCCAATGTTCAATATTTTGATTTCCATTCTCTAGTGGATCGACTATCGTAGCAATACCATATGATGGCATGAATAGATCTGTTGTTGTTGGTTGTGCCGTAAAATGATGAGCATAAAATGAACTTTCATAACTCACATCATATGTTACATCGGCAGGTGCTGTGGCTTCAAGTTCGGCTTCGGTTACTTCTGCTTTACCTTGTTGTTTAGCTTGAACTTGTTTTCGTTTAGCATACGTTTGAAACACAGCAGATTTTCGAGGTGCTTTGCCGCCTACTGATTTCCGAGCTGTTTGTTTGGTGCGAGCCATCGAGAACGAAGTAAAATACGAATGAAACGAGACATGGGTAAAATGCGATCTATTTATCTATCTGACGAGGTGTACTTTTTCTTTCATGGCATGTAATTGCAACATATTTGATCAACATGAACAACGAGAAAGAAATAAAAGAGTAATATAGTAAAACTGGCCAAGCAAAATAACGGATTCTCCACCTGTCGTTTATGGAGGCTACCCATTGACAACAACAGAAACGTAAAAATAGGAGAGTAAGCACGTATGACAATATTGATTAGCGAGAATGTGAGTCATTCAATACCAACCAAACGTTTTTAGGCGTTCGTAGTCACATGTGAGACTCGGGTGACACGGTGCAAAAAGAAATAAAATGATTCAACAGTATCGACTATGACTCACTGCATGTAGTGATATAAGTTGAAGTTAAATTTTGGGGACTAGCTTTGATCTAACTCATTCGTTCACATTGCATTCATTTTTATCGTTTTGAAAAACTTAGACGATAAAATATTCTCAAAATTACTAAATAATAACATAGCCAGATGTATGGTGTGAGCTTGAATTCTATTAATTGAAAGAGTATTTCAAGAGTGTACGCAATAATTGTGTTGCGGTCGAAATAACATACACCGCATTCTAACATCTTCACGCTTAACTTTCAACAGTATGAAAGTACTCCGTTACACGTAAGTGTGGGCCATATTAATGAAAATATTTGGACACCAAGTTAATCTTCATGCACCCATAATCTTTCGAATCGCTTACTTTTATATTAATTTACACGCATACTATTGCACGTCACACGCTCTCGTATTCATGATGTCTCGTAGTATCATCACGAACTGAAACCAGCCACAGTTCGGATAGGTTTCTTCCATATCCATCGATCGTATAACAAATCACTGCGTACGTTAACAACAAAAAAGAAATTGTTTTGAAAAAAACACAGAACGAAAGATAATAAAAATCTGTGTTGAAATATTTTCGTCGTGTTTGGTTTGTTTTTGGCAACGAAAAAATAACAATACATGTATAAATTTTCTTTCTTCGATTGGTTGTTCTGATTGATGAAATTTATTTCTGGTTTACCGTTTTCAGCTGATGATTGATTCGAGTTCGAAAACGAAATAAAGCTCGAAAGAAAAATACTTTCCACGTTGAAATAACAAAAGGATTTACAAATCCGATGAAGTAAGAATATCCAAGCAGCGCTGGAAAATTCAACCTGTTTATGTTGATCTATGAATGATTGAAATTAGAGTTTGCATCATTACTTTGTACACAGCTGAAATCTTTATGTATGCGACCAGATTCATTTGTTGCATTATCTATCTGACGATAAGTTATGATCAAAGTTTGAGAATCCGATTAGCATTATCTTCGGTTTTATTTGATTTACACGGCGTAGACTTGAATAAAGTATGATAACATATTACCTAAAACATTTTGATTGATTATCCTAGCATCCTAATGTATATCTGTCGCATCTGTAGTAACGCTTCTAAAATTTCTACTTCTGTCTGTTGTGCTTCGTATGATACTTTTCGCCCCTTATGTGGTTACTTCAGACTCATAGATATGAGCGATCGTCGTCAGATTCTTAGCAATGATAATACAAGAATACTTATGATTCTTTACTTTTTCTACTTTTCTTCTTGTTAAGGATGTGTCTTCGAAATGAGAGCCATTTTTTCCAATATTTTACTTTCATTTGAACTTGATTTTGGTAAATCGCAAACGTTTTCTTCATTAGTCTCTCTTTCAGGTAAGTGAAGCACAGTATGGAGAGAAGACAAAAACAATCCTCGAACTACACATTAGCTGCTGCTGCTGCTGCTGCTGCTGCTGCTACATCAATATCAGAGAAATCCACAACTAGATTAAAACCACCAGCACTAGCTCATGATTTTGTTATTCAAAATTTCTTGCTAGTTTGGCTCGATAGACACATTAATGACGTTAAGAACGCTGATTATTTGAATACTATTTCAAAATTAAAAGAACTGGCAGATAAAGTCTATAAATTTCACGATGCCGATGATTTTGTCAGTTTCATCAGTGATAACAAACGAGAAAAAATATGCATAATCACATCTGCAGAAATGGGTGAAATAATAGTTCCCGTCATACACAACATGAAACAAATCAGTGCTATTTACATTTTGAGCGGAGATCAAGCTCAACATCATGTATGGATCGACGGTTGGTCAAAAATAAAAGGCATCTTCACAGACATTGAATCTATATGCAAAGCTCTTCAACAAGCATTACAAAATCTAGATCAAAATTCGGTCACAATTAGTTTTGTCTCTCCTAGCAGTGATATTAGAAAGCAAAATCTTGATCACTTAGATTCATCTTTTATTTACACTCAAATATTAAAAGAAATTATTTTAAGTATTGATTTCGATCAACAGCATATTGACGAATTTATTTTATACTGTCGTCAACTCTTCGCTGAGAATCCAATAGAGCTAAAAAATGTCAATAAACTTGCACATGAATACAAAGAACATCTACCGATCTGGTGGTATACCTATCATTGTTTTCTTTATTCGATGCTGAATCGAGCCCTACGAACAATGCAAGTAAATCTCATTATTGGCATGGGATTTTTTATTCAAGGACTTCATAACCATATTGTCGCACTTCATCAGGAACAATTTATTGAACATTCACAAACGAAACTATTAACTGTATTTCGTGGTCAAAGTTTGTGTCAGAAAGATTTTGATCGGTTGGTACAAACACAATATGGACTTATCTCATTTAATAATTTTATATCGACTAGTACAAATCGTGATGTGTCGCTCAAATTTTTACGTAACATTATTGAAACTACAGACCTAATGGGCATAATATTTGTAATAAAAATCGATACCTCTATCTCTTCAACACCATTTGCTAATATTCGTGAGATCAGTTATTTCAAAAGAGAAGAAGAAATTCTCTTCTCGATGCATTCTATTTTTCGTATTGGCGACGTCAAACAATTGGACAAAGATCGACTTTGGCAAGTAGATTTGACATTAACAAATGATGATGACCGTGAACGGAATGCTTTGATTGAACAGCTACGAAAAGAGACCTACCCTCGCAAGAAAGGATGGAATCGACTGGGTATGTTGCTGATTAAACTTGGTAAGTTCAACAAAGCTGAAGAAGTCTACGATATCTTGATCGATCAAGCTATAACTAATCAAGAAAAAGCACATATTTATCATCAACTTGGATGGACCACGGATGCACAAGGAAAATATGCCGATGCAATTGCATTCTATACACAAGCAATTGAAATCAAACAAGTCATTTTCTCTCCTAATGACGCTGGTTTGGCTGCTTCTTATACTGGAATTGGCTTAGCCTATGACAAGATGGACGACTATTTGAATGCGCTCTCATCGCATCAAAAAGCAATAGAAATCTACGAACAATCTTCTCCTTCAAATAATCCTCATCTAGCTACTTCTTACGATAATATTGGTGTGGTATACTCCAAGATAGGTGATCATTCGAATGCACTTCTATTTCATCAAAAGGCATTGAAAATTCGCCAAAAAATACTTCCAAACAATCACCCTGATTTCGCCGATTCTTACAACAATATTGGCTTGTTGTACGATAACATGGGTGACTATGCAAGTGCACTTACATTCCATCGAAAAGCGCTCGAAATCTATCAAAAAACTCTCCCTTCCGATCATCCTAATCTTGGTACTTCTCATAACAACATTGGTTTGGTATACTTCAAAATGAATGACCACCCGAATGCTCTTTCGTTTTATGAACGTGCTCTTGACATTCAACTATGTTCATTATCGAAAAACCATCCTAATATTCGTAGTTTGCGAAAGAATATTGAACTTATAAAGAAGAAAATATGATCTAGTATTAAACATATGATTAAATCACAAATATTTACTTAATAATGTTATTAACTCAACAAAAAATGAACTATAGCTTTAACCTGCAGTTATCGTTGTGAACTTGTTTAGTGCTTGAAACAATCAAAAACTTCTTTAGAATTTTTTATGAAGATATTTTCCTTTTAAAGCCTCTTTAGTGTAAATTACAACGTTTTTGATTTTGTTCTATGCTCATCAATTAACACAAAGCGTTGAAACATAGATAGCCTAGTTTTCAATATTATCACTCTTTTTGTGTACTCAAAAAGTGAGTACACTCTAGAATCGGTCAGTGTGTCCGGCCGACCGTAGGCACGATAACTTTCGAAATGAGAGTCAGATCGTGATGAAATTTTCCAGACAGTTCAATCTCATGAATATCTCGGTCGAGTTTGAAGATGAAAAGGATCCCTCAAGAAATGGTTGAGTTATCGAAAAAATTGTCATTTTTGACCAGACCACCCCTGAGGAGGGGTACAGGGATTTTCTTTTTAAAAAACAAATTTTCCTCAGAAGTATTCACAACATATATAAATCGACTCAGTTCTTAACGCTGATTCCGAATCTGATATTAGTTTTGAACTAAATCGTAGCTTTCTAACGAAACATCGCCTGAAAAACGTCTCAAAATGCACAAAAACTGCATCCAGAAATCAAATTGCCTAGTTTCTCATGATAATTTTGGTGTTCAGACATTCTAGAATGACTCATATGCCCCATGTACTTTTTGCAGTACACATAACTCTCGGATGAAATCCGAAATTTGCACATTTTTTCTAATCTTTTCATTTTCAAAAACCACTACACGACTAAATTCTACAGTATCACTCATGGGTGCAATCATGTGAACAGATTTAGATTGCAGTCTCTCGTTAGTACGAGTAAAGTCTATATTATAACTAAAAGTTCTGTGTACTATCCTCGTTGAAAATGAAGTTAATTACTTGTATGTTCAATATAAATACAAGATTTAAAATAATTTGTTCGTACATAAAGGTATGAACATTCATTTTTTAAAATTCTCTGATGTCTTTTGTCCATATGAACTGACAGCAAAGTTCAACTGGTCACATCAACTAAATTATCTTTGCGTTCGATGTTAAATAGATTAAGAAATAAATAGTCATCAAAATCACTTGCTAAATTATCACGAAAAGAATCTCGGACAATGAACAAACAATGAGATGATATCGATCTAGCGAAAAGTTGCTATTCAAGACATAGAACTGAGAGTTTCGTAATACAACTAGAATAATCTTTTTATTTCAATATTTGATTGGAATATCAAAATAATAAACAAATAATTAGAGATTTTTGAAAGATAGGAATTAGTATGGGTTAAAATTCGGTTCAAAACAACGGTGTGCCGTAGAAAGACCGAAAGGGAAAATGTCGAAAATTTGCACTAAGATGTTTTTATTCTTGAAATCATAATAGCATNAGAAATAGCCTTCAAGTTTATTACGTAGATCAAGATTATTTTTATCAAATAATTTTTCTGCCAAACAATCCATCGTCGAAGCTAAAAATAGATCTTCTTCCACTGTTTAGCAGCTTAGTTTCTTGGTGGATTTCTTCTTTTTTGTTTATGAATGACGTCAAACAAGTAATGATGTATATGCATATTCGTTAGTGATGTAATTGTTAGAGATTTTTGAAAGATAGGAATTAATATGGGTTAAAATTCGGTTCAAAACAACGGTGTGCCGTAGAAAGACCGAAAGGGAAAATGTCGAAAATTTGCACTAAGATGTTTTCATTCTTGAAATCATAATAGCATCATAGCATAAATCATAGATAAATAAGAGTTATAAAGAAAAATACACATATCCAATATTTACTAGTTGTTGTTATTTTATTCAGTTTGAAAATATATTTATCTGATACAAGGAAAGGTTTTCCTTTTTGAGACTGAATAAATGAAATAACTGGAGTTGGCGGATGATTCTCACCAGATAAAAATGAGCAAGCTGTAGTCATCACAAAATTATCATGATTGAATTTTAATCGTTGTATACTATTTTACGCCTATTTTAGCTAGTTTTCATTAAGATATTACTTATCAATAGTATCAATGATTAACAGTGTCAAACCAATGGAAAAATCAGATTAATAACAATGAACAATAAACTCTTAGAACCTTCATTTAGTAGAGACGTCGCTTTCTTCTATCTTTTCTGTTTTCGATATTTTTCCTTTCGGCCTTTCTACGGCCAACCAAAACAACATATGGTCTCTCATTAACGCTGATTATTATTAACTAGATTTCTTTCCATAGAGATTTTTATCGGATTAACAGATTATTTTGAGATTAAACATAATAGAGCACTCGATGTGACTCTTTTTTTTCACTCACAACCAATATAAATTCAATTAAAAAGTCTTCTTGGATAATATTTCAGCTGATTAAAATTTATGGTAATGTAGAATTCTTATCTTTAAAAATAACTCAAATATTATAACATCCATATAGAAGAGCCTTTTTTCGTTAAATAAAATATCTTATACTTCACATTTAATAAGAAATGTATTATAATGAATTATTAATAACGGAGATTCAATTAAAATCGTTCTTTGATAAAAGATTCATGATGAACTTAGTTGAACAGCAAATTTGCTTATTTGGATGTTTCTTTTGAACATTTCGATTGTATTCATCGTTGATTCACAATGTGAACAATAGAATATTAATTGAATGAATAAGTTCCACCGTCTATTATTGTGTTACTTTTTTTATCTTCTTATCTTTCTATTTTTATGGATAAAAAATTCACGCGAAATGCTCAGATTAGATAAGTACAATAAAACAATAGCTCAAATAGAATTTTTTAAATCCTACAGTATTTAAATACATGTGATATCTTGTTTTTTTTTCAAAATACTAATGATAAATTTATGATGTAAGAAATAGCCTTCAAGTTTATTACGTAGATCAAGATTATTTTTATCAAATAATTTTTCTGCCAAACAATCCATCGTCGAAGCTAAAAATAGATCTTCTTCCACTGTTTAGCAGCTTAGTTTTTTGGTGGATTTCTTCTTTTTTGTTTATGAATGACGTCAAACAAGTAATGATGTATGTGCATATTCGTTAGTGATGTAATTGTATATGTGTTTCATTCGAATTAGCTGCTAGCCTGTTTGTTGTTATTTAACGAAATAGCGAGGGATGATAAGCAAACGAAAGACGCTTACATGTATTATATGCAACGTCAGATGAAGGATCAATGAATAGCAACGATCTTTCTTTTGGTATGAATGGTAAACAATGGAGAAAAATCGATCGGCGAAATCATCGTTTTTAAATGGAAAAAGCCTAAGAAAATATATACAATGCAAAGAATCAAAATGAATGACAATACAATTAGATGATTTTTTTTAGATTTTCATAAATCGAACTTGTACTCATTTTTTTTGATATTCCTTATTTGAACAACTGTTCTTATATAATAATTCAATAGGACATGTTATGCCTAATCCAATGTAAGAATGGTGAAAAGCGATTCTTTTTATGATCATTTGACTAACAGCTGATTGGTGTCTAATTTACATAAGTGCATCCATTTTTCTATTAAAAGAAGAGATTCGATACAATACCATAAATAAACACGGTTTTTTTTATGGCGGAACAAAAAATAAAAATTACATCAAAGCACGTCACTGACATTTTCTTGTTTTCATACAAATCTATTTACACCATATCTTCACTGATCTGCCCAATGCGTATTCGTTCGGCTAGTGGCGATGATTTGTAATGAAAATCTTCATCAGTATGCGTATAATCATTGGTTGAAATTCTTATACCATTTATATTTGTAAAATCATTACCACCGAGTAAAGCTTCATCATCTGATCTTATAAGTTGCAATTCTTTTGCCATAATTTCTTCAGCAGTTGGTCGACGACATCCTAATAAATAACCGATAAATCCAACAATACCTACTGTTAGAAATATAAGTGCAAAAACAATCAATACGATTGACCAAAATGGAAAAAATCCTAAAAACATAATATCAAAAACAGAAGTTTTAATTTTTTCATTTATACTAAAGTTGTGAAAAAAGAAAACAAGACCTCGAAGTAAATAATCGGGATTGACACGATGGAACATATCAGTTCGTCGACCTCCAGTTAAGTCGTAATGTGTTCGAGCTCCATGACTCAACTCCTGTTGGTCTCGTAATTGATCTGGTGTTAAAAATTGTCCATTCGAAATAACGACAAGAGCTATCAAAACTCCTAAATCAGAGATTCACTTTTAAAGTGGAATATGTCACATTAATCTATCGATCAAACCTGCTATGACCTTGATAGAAATCATATTCTGCTAGGAGACCATCAACGAATATATGCGTGTATGTAAGTGAATAGAACAAAAAAAATGAGACGAACGAGGAGCGGGTCACCAAATAAAGTCGTGAATACGTGCATCAAGAGGAAAGTAAAAAAGGAGAGAATAAAAAAAAATGTAGGAATGAATATTATGAGTTCAAATAAAAAAGAAAAAAAGTGTCTCTAAAAGAAAATGTGTCGTTTGTCGAAGGGAAAAAGAAACAGAACTGTCGGTTTTATTAAGAAGTTTTTGCTTGTTCTGTACTTGAGAATTGAATTTGTCCTTCATCATAAAAAGACATGATACACTATAATTTGATCAAGAAATGTTACATTCAAATAGAGCTTGCGTCACAAAATGAGTCTCTAAATTCAACTAGCAACTTTCATGAATATAAAAATATCATAAATAATTTTGTTCAAATTAGTTTTTCTTTAATCAAAAGATTTTTTTACACTATTAGCTAAAAAAATTAGTATAAAACGTAAAATCTATAGAAAGTACAATATTCAAGAAAAAAAACCGATTTTTTGAATCACCATTAGCATTCAACTAATATTTCAATATGTTATTGACTTTCTCTGATAAAAACAATGAATAAACATACATTCTAAGATTCCTAAAAAATTTGAATTCATTTTTGCTTGATTCAAGTAATTAAGATTAATTTTAATCTCCGATTACCAATAAAGAACAACTGGTTGATTCGTTTCTCAACAATTTTCGTTCTTTTCACACACATGCGGATACCCAAAATTTTAAAATCGAATCATCTTCATACAGATACACACAGAAAACAGATAAAGAAAAAAAATAATAAAATACTAAACAAAACACATATGCACGTAATGTGAAACATCCGCCTAAACTTAGGCATAAACGCGCACACCGATAATAATAATAGTAATAATGATAGTAATAATATTAGCAATGAAAAAAATGAGGTATGACAGAAAGAAAAATGACAAAGAAAAACAAACATTCAAGTTAGAAAAGAAGAAAAAAAACGAAATGTCTTATTGTTTTTCTACTCATAATGACAAGATACAAAGACAAACTCATGTATAATAAATACCGTTGAGAAAAAAAGCAAAAATGACCGGACAGAAAGACGAAAAGAAAATTTTGTACATTTAATTTAGAAAAAAAAGAAAGAACAAAAACAGGGCAGAGATAAGTATTCGAAAAGATCAGATATCATACAATTAATTATATATATGTATGATGCTTCGTTGTTCATCTACTTGATTAGCCATTATTTAACTAGGCGTAGAAACATATTTATTCATTCATTCCATGAATCATCAAACAAACTATTATCATCATTATTCGATTGTGATCGTGCTGACTGGGATATTGTTCCTGTTGCTGTCGGTGGTGTAACGAGATCATATAAAAAATTAATCTCACTATGAAGATCATAGTTTGTTCCAACTGATGAATTCGACGCGGACGATGTTGCTATAGATTTTGATTTCATTGATTTTAATCGGTCATTTGATGTATCTGTAAAATATTGTAACGTTGGTCTACGTTGATATTGATCAATATTGGTTGACATTTGATTATTATCAACTATTGTTCGATTATGTCGATATAAATTCGGATCGGTATCAACAGTTGGATGAAGAAGATGCATGTGAGAAAGACTGTTTGGTGTATAATCATCATTTTCATTTAGTGAAATATTATTAAGTTCATCATCGACTGCTGTTTGTGGTACCATTATAACGGAATTCGAAACAGGTGTAGTCGATGATAGCTGATCAAATTTATCAGTCTCCTGAGATTTACTGTCTTCCATATCGGTATCAATCGACGAAGTATTCGAATCAATATCGTTCTCTTTTGAAACTATAAAATAGGGAGAAAAAAGTATTAGAGCTCGAAGAGAAATAAATAATTTTTGAGTAAAATATCTATGATAGCACAATATATTCGTATATGGCGAATGAGTCTAGAACTCATTACCGTAACAAAAAATGACTAATAATAATAATAATAATAACACTAACAATATGTTCTATTTGAAACGAAAGCGTGCAAGAAATTAGAAGGATTACTACGGCGTGCAATGCATAAAAAAAACAAACGTAAATAAAATTATTATGTGCAAATATTAATCCATTTTTTTTTCTATACACGATATACATATGAAAATGGAGCGGTTAAAAAGTTGTTTCTTACTTGAATTACTTGGAGACGATGGTGCAGTGTTGGCAATCGTATGGATCATATTGGTTGTCGTAGATATCACTGCTTCCTGGCAATCGTCACGATATCTATCTGAACTTATGGAACTGTAATTTTTGTACGAAACTCCTTCTCTTCGATATTATTTTCTTATTAGGCTCAGAAAAAAAATATTATCTTCAATTTCTTTTATATCATCTGCCTTCTTTCATAGTTAGATATGAACTTACTTAGAAGCATCTCATTGATAAGATCGTCGACTTGTTTCGTGTCTTGATTGTAACGTGCAACAAGATCGACCATTAATCGAGCTATATTTTGTAATGGTGGTAATAATAATAATAATTCACCGAAGCGCCCACGCATTAATGGTCGTTGTTGATTAATATATGTTTCAAGATTAACTTGTATTCGTTTACGTAATTGTTTGACACTCGTTGGATTCGATAAAGATTTGTTATCTATAAAGCAAGAGAAAGAAAGATTCTTATATCAATGTATTTTAATTTTTATCATCATGACAAACCATTATCGAAAAAGACAATAGCTTTTAGACAAGCATATTCTTTTTCATCTAATTGATTATCTTTTAATGGTTTGACTATTTCATCAAGTATTCTTCCGGCTGCACGACTTAAGCCTGGATCAGATGCATTTCTTAGTATAACATAATGATTGCCCAATAATAAATAATCATCACAGTTTAATGAACGACATGCAACACCTAATATGAGATTTTCTCCTGTATGGCCACGCAACAGAGCAATCTAGAGGGAGGGAGAGAGACAGAAAAAATAAATAATAATATATTTAAAGAATAATTAAATATTATTACTTTATCCGTATCCGATAATTCAACAAAACCTTTCAAATCTTTTGCCCATTCAATCAGACTACGAAGTTGATAGTTCATTGATATACCGATTGTTTCTAATGTGGCTTGAACACGTTCTGTATTCGATGGTTGTCGATCTAGTCGAATTTGTCGGCCAATATACTATTTAAAACAAAAAATAATAAACTCTTTGACCTCGTTCTTATGTCATACTTCTTGAGCTGTTTTTTCGGCTTTTAATAAAGCTGTTACACTTAAATCATCTGCATCCTCGTCGAGACTACCAGTAAGATTTACGTTAGATTTTGTATTTGCAGTTCCGTAACCACAAACATGATTTCGTTGTCGTCCTAGACGATCTCGTTCTTTTTGTACGGCTAAAATAGTTATAATAACAATTGATAGAATAGAATTTTGAAAAACAAAATGGAGATATTTACCATCTTTTTTCATACCCATTCGAATACATTTTCTGTAAAACAAGAATAGACATGACCGTTAAAGTTTATAAGAATAATTACAATAAACAAACATACTTCCATCGACAATGTCGACATTGATTACGTTTGTCTTTATCAATAGTACAATTATTTTGATGTCGACATTCATATACAGGATTTTTACGAACACTTCGTCGAAAAAATCCTTTACATCCGTCACACGATATTGCTCCATAATGTTTACCTATAAAACCGAAGATGTTTTATGCATTGAAAAAAAGACATGAAAATCTTATAGCTAACCGGTTGCTCGATCACCACAGACAACGCAATCTAAACCATCGGTATTATTTACGAAGGTAGTGTTTGTCGCCGAATTGATACCTAGAGCCATGGCTGTCGATGCTGGTCCGATTCCATCATTTAAACCAACAATATCATCATCAATTTCACATTTAATTATAGTTAGTGGTTCGCTTATGCCCTCGTTGCCAACGGTATGTCGCACTAAACAAAATAGTAAAGTATAGAGTAAATAAGCAAGCAAAAATATTTTATAATAAACAAAGGAAAGTAATAAGAAAAATCTAAGATACATATTAGCACATCGTGCGATGCCATCATCGGAGCATGCGCGAAATGTGTGACACCTACTGCTGATTTGTTTTGATTGAGTACGTGCACGTAGAGAACAAAAATGGGAGCACGAGAAAGAAAATGAAAGATAAGAGAAACGAACGACGAAAGTGATACTCGCTTGAGAATAAAGTAGTAGCAGAATCAAATAAAAAAAGATTAACTATTCAGTTTGTCACTGAAATTAGACAGATAATAAATATTGAACGAACCTAGCATTCTTTTCAACATTGTTTTATAGTAACAAGTAATCGAGAAACGTGATAGTTGTCATTCGTATGTCTTCTTTCAAAATAGATCTGTATTTTCTCATTGCTTGGATAGAAATGCCCTTTTCTCACTTTCACATAACTGTTGACATCAACGTCTGCTACAATCGCACAAAAATAGTTTCTTTCGCCCGTGTGTTTAATTTATGGCCGTATCATACTGCTTTTTTTCCTCTTCGCTTTCAAGAACAAGGCGTATGCGCATCTATATATATACGTCTATATTGTTTTTCATCGATTAACAGATGAAATAATCAAAATAACAGAGAAAAAGAAAGTGTCGAATAAAAGAAGGCTATACTATAATGTCTACAGGTATACGTATGACTCGAAAATCAAGAAAGAAAAAAAGCCGAAAAATCACTAAAATTTTTATAGTTTATAATAGTAATCGAAGTAAAGTTAACATGACAAAAAGCCAACAGATTCTATTGATTTTATCTCACCTGATGAAGCCATTATTGACAGTATCTTCTAATTAAATCATAATCGAAAACCTAAACGAAAAATAAACACAGCAATAAACAAAAATATAAATGTTATGTCAATAAGAAAAAAGAAACATAGCGGTCATCGAAAAAATAAAATGTATGATTCTATGACTTGAGCGAAAAGAAATACAGTCAAACAATTTTTCTTTCTCTTTTCTTTTCAAAATATAGCACTCGAAAAACGACAGGAAAACAAATTTATCGTTCAAAAAGATTGAAAATAAAATGTCCTCAGGTTCGATCGACCTGATAGTATATAAAATTTAAATAAACACAGACAGAAACATTTCTTTTTCTCAAAAATAGCTGTCCGTAGATAATCTCAAAAAATCTGTTTCACTAAAAGGTTTATTTTCTTCTTCTTATAAATATCCACATAATTTCATTTGCACAGCAAAAAGAAATTATCATCAGACACAATGATATGGTTACCTCAAACCTTGTGCGACATCATGAACGGCTAATGCACCCAGCGTACAGAAGCACTGCTATATCATGTCACTAATATCATCTTAAATAATGGACGTTTTTGAAAATCAATTTTTATTTCAAGATTAATCTATTGTATCATGAATAATAGGCTTGGTTGAAGTTTTAAACTGGTGAAAACAATAAGTAGTCTCAAATACATAAACAACAATCTGTGCCTCCATTCGTAAATATCTAGCATAAATTGGGATATATTTTTTTACCTTGTAAAATACTTGTCTAGTGTTCTTTTTATTCGTCTAGACTTCATGTCGGTAACCGAAAAAATATTCTTTTCCGACCTTCAGATGCAGAAAAAAAACAAATTAATGAGATTTAGTCTAGCGTTCGTAAAATATGGAAGTTCACATTTTATTTTTCTTCTTCCATGATGTTCTACAAACTACAATATGTATCTGCAGTTCTTGAGTTTGCATGGCGAGCTGCAATTTCGAAGTTAGTCTATATGAATAAGAAAATATGACTTATGTGAAACAAATAGAGATGCCATACTTAACGGAACTTATTTTTTCAAGAGAAACTATGAAGTGGAACAATTAAAAAAACATTTTTTCTCATTAAAAGTCTTACACGTATTCATTTCTCAGCAATGAAAAGATCAAAGTCAATCACTCATATCCAATGCTCCTACAAATAGTTACTCGGACATTAATTTGAGCTGTAATATCGCTATAGGAAACTAATCCACTAATGAGATATATATATATAAGATTACGTTATCAGTCATCTCATTAATTTCAGATAAGAAGAAATTCTTCTCTTAGTGGAATTACTTAAAAGCGGATACAAATTGTGTCCTCTCAAAAAAATAAACAGAACAAATAAGGAGTCATCGTAATAATAAGATGAGAGTTTTCTAGAATTATATTGAAGTAGTTTGACGGAGAAAATAAAACCAAAGCAAGCAATTCACCTAAATAAATGAAAATGCCTAGATTTTTGTTGGTTTTCTTTTCATACAATTATCATAAGTCTATATGAAAGTACGAAAAATTCGACTAATACCACTTGAAGAGCATATTCTCCTTAACCACTAAATACAGGAAAACAATCATGTCTGAATTGAAATGTTCAATAAATCAGTTGCTTCAAATTAAAAAAAAAACGATATAATAATATTTTTAATTCTGATGAAAATCTGCCGTTACATAATATTAAAAAAAGTCCTTGGCAAGTGACTGTAAGTATTTATTTGGCATGATTCTGCTTGCATTAATCTCAAAGTTTTAAGTTTAATCAGATAGAAAAATAATTATATTATTCAAGTACAAGAGAAAAAAGAAACAAATGAATCATAGAAAATATTTCGTTTATCCTTAATTGTTCTCATTAACTTGCGAAGGAAATCGAGTCCCCAAGGTGAATATTATATAGGCACTTATATTGACTCCGTTTATTTTTTTCTTACCTTGACATACAACACAGAAATAATTTGTAGATAGTCATAAAACAGAGAAATGTTTCTTTATTTCGTAACAAAACAGAACAAACAAAGGGGAAAATAAAATAATTTACACGTGTAACCACCAATAAAAATATTGTACTGATTTAGACTACTCAAAAAACAATATTGTCTATATAAATTGATTACTGTTGGTTATCTACACTATTATTAATATTGTTTATTTTTCATTAGTGCCATCTATCATAAAAAGAATATTGAATCAGAGAAAAAAAAATAAGTAATACATTTTCAAAAAATCATTTACAATCATATTATTATTCAATTCAATTTATTTACTTTTTCAAAAATTTACTCCATTCATAACTTATTGGTACCTTTTTATTGATGTGCCTTTGTTTACTAATGTTCCATCAATACTATCATTGAAATTTATTTTATTTTCAACTTTCTTCCGGCTTGATTAAAAATAAAAATTTTTTTCATATCAGAAATCTCAAGTTTTGTTGTAAATTCAAAATGACAACAAATTGTCCATCGTTTGTTCGACATCAATCACTTGAAGCTACCCAAGTAATACCATTATTTGATTCCACAACAACAACATTTACTTCGACACCGCCATTTAAACCTAAAGCTGGCGAAGTCTATGTTATGAAATTAGATATTGGTCATGAAAGTAAGTTTCAATTCCGATGTATACCTTTGTTCATCCGGTGGAAAATTCTTATGAATAAAATCTGGAATCCTCTTGGAAAAAAACAAAGGTATATCACGGATAGTTTATATATTTTTTGTTTATTATAGATGATTGGCGTAGTGATGGTTATCGTTGGGTTCAAATAGCTGCTAGACGTTTGCCAACACATAATCCTGTTATTAAAAAGTGTTATTTTCATGCTGGACAAAAAAATAAAAAGAAGAGCAAAGACTTTGAAAAACAAGCATTTGTATCGCTTGTTGATCCATCCAAAGTCGTTGTACAATATCTTGGTGATGAAAATGTAGCTGAAGAATTTCCTCATGGAAATTCAAAGAAAAATACTAAACCATTTTTTCGTACGCGTCCATCATTACTCAATAAACTCATATCGGAAGCAGCCACAAATGCTGAAACAGCACAAATATTTAAACAATATACATCTAATAATTCTCATGAACATGATGACGATGATAACGATGATGATGATGAAGAAGAATCACCAGCCAATAATTCTATGGAAGCAGATGAAACAGTCGACGATAGCGATCAAAAGAAATCTTCTATGATTAAACATGAACTAAAAAAAACAAAAGTTGGACCTGAAGTTTTATCTCAACCGCGTAATATTGAACAAATAAGAAATGTTAAACGACGTTTAGCACGTCGTCTTGTTGCATCAGCTGACGAAATATCAGAATTGTATCGATTTGCACGTGAAACACCCAATTACATTGTTCGTTTTACTTTAATACCAAATATTGTTGCTATTGCATTTTCCAATGAATCTATGCATGAATTTAATTTACTATTAGATCATCCGGATCTTTTATCACAACAACAAGTTCTTATTACATTTGATTCAGCCTATACAATTAATGCATTTCATGTTACATGTGTGTTCTATCGTCATATCGCCATGAAAGAAGAACCGTGTATTTTACTTGGTAAGTTTTCATTAAAATCTTGATCAATAGGATTTTATTTTTCACACACTTCCTAGGAAGGTAGCAACATCATAGATCTGAAATATTCTTTTAATTCAATAGACAAAAATATTTTATGGAAGCTATTTTCAGACTGAGATTATTAAATTCTTCCTTGAGCTACTGAACTAGCTATGTGTTTAAGCGGATTTAAGATAGTCTACGATTCACTTTCTATTTTAAGGTTGTGCATTACACAATCGTCGTTCTGATGATGTGTATGAATATATTCTAACACATTTAAAACAACAGTGTCCAAATATCGAATCACGTTGTTTATTTATAATTGACAGTGAAGGTAATACATTAAAAAACAACTATCTCTCAATATTTTTGCCACATCTACGCGTAATTCATACATGGAATTATGTTTTTTCACAACTACGCGCATGGCTATTGCAAAATGGTCGTACACAAGCTGATTATCAATTTTATAATGCTGAACTTAAATCATTACTATTATGTGCTGATATGTTAACATTCACACGATTGTACGATCGTTGCAAATCAAATTGGACACAAGAATTTCGAACGTATTTCGAACAAATTATTTTACCATTAGTCGACACAGATCTCGGATCATGGGTACTAAAAAAATATGATCTATTCGATGCTTATTCCGGTATTAAAGGACTTGTTTGTGATCCGATGCAAGCTGTGGTATGTCAAACTAACGTGTTTCATAATTTCAAAAAAATAATCGCATTTTTCCTCGTCAAATTTAGGCTGTTCAATTACGTGATTGGCGTGAGTCTCGTTTCGATAGTGGAGCGATGGCTTTTTATTGGTTGCAAATGTATTTTGTTCAGCAAATACGAAAGTCATATTCACGTCTCGGTGGTATATACACCTTAAAACAAGGTCTATATGAAAAATGGGCTATGGCAGCTGTGGCGGCGATTGCTTCTCACGAGCCAGTAAAAGCATTAGTACCAGAAAAAATTGTTGAACACGTTCGAGCTAAAGTTATTATATCTTCTGTACATCATCCACATTTACAAGCTAAACGAAGTAATGAACAACAAATTTTAACATTATCACCCATCAAACGACTTAAAACGACGACGACGTACGATAATTCACATCATCATCATCAGCCATGTATCATTGCAACAACGACGACAACACCACATCATGTAACGACGGCTGATTTAAAAGCAACATTACTTGCTGCTGCAGCTGCACAACAACCACGAACGATGACAGTAAGTTTATTACTCATAATTTCTCGAGTGCAAGCCCAAAAAGATTTCAGTGATATGCATATCTTATATGTATAGAATTCCCTAGTTCGTTCGATCTTAAGACATCAACTAATGAGTGTATCTAGAGCGTTATTTTGCTTTATAGAAATATATTTTTCCATTGTTTACCAGCATATATCTCGTAACCGATAGACTGCCTAGACGAATTTCATTTCAAGAATACTTATTTCTGCAGCTGCGGCGTCGATTGTGTTATGATTAAACAATCATAGCAAACGAAGATCGACAAGTCCTGAATATCTAAAATAAGACTGCACCATCTTGCCATTTCTATGTGTAAGAGCTGTTTGTTAGACATTTCATCTTGTAAAAAAAGTATTGATTCAAAAGAACAGAAATTCCAACGGACTGCTTCTTAATGGTAAATCATCCTCTGGACCATTCTCAATGCTATCTGCATTAGCAAAGCTTAACTAAATTTATGAATAGAAAACTTTTTTAAAATTCTAATTCGCCATCTGCAATCAATATTTAGACATTTTTTTCTTTAGATACGACGAATAGCTACAACAACAAGTCCGCAACAACAACAACAACAAACGACATTTCGTCTTACAACAACTCCCTCTGCTTCCTCGTCACAGCAACCACAACAATTCATAATAACAACAGCTGGCACCGCGTTACCCCTCTCGCAAACGACAACAACTACAGGACTAGTTGATGACTCATCGATGTATGACGATGGTACAGCTGATTTAAGTGGCTGCTTAGTAACAACATCTTCGCAATCATCGAACACATCAACATCTCAAACACGTTCATCGTTTGTTCGTCCTGCTCTACCGACCAATGTACTTCGATTAACAGTCGTACGCAAATAAGAATAACAATAAAGTGTTCGCTTTTTCTTTTCTTTTCGTTGATCATTGCATGTCTGTATCTTGATGTACAGGTTTACTATGTTATTCTGTACATAGGATCAGCTTTACTGTTATTGTTTTCTTTTATATAAATAAGATAAAAACAAAAAACAAATTCGATTTGATTAACTATCTGATAGAAACTTATGTTAGATGATGATTGCATCGTTTACTATTTTACTCCGATGAAAATGCTGATGAAGAAAATTAATGAACATAAATTTCCTTCTTTTCTTTTTTGTTCTGATATCCTTGCTTTGTTTTGATTGCTTATGTATAATAAATATTAGAATCTTGTTGGTGATAATGATCAACAAAACACATCGGTGTGAACGATATATTAGCAAATTTTTCCTATTAAATAATGTATTAGTAGTTTTAAGCTTGAGAGAAAATTTGTGAAAAAAAAATCGATCGAATTCACAATCATACAAAAATAAATGTTTGGAATTCCGTATTTAGTTTTCATTTGTTCAAACTTATTAATGATTAAAGTGAATCTATCTATGTCTATGTGTATGTCGTGGTTGAAGGATTCTTGATAATATCAAATCATAAAGTACAATAACGATAATTGCATGATTGTGGTTCAGGTAGTAAATAGACATAGAAATTTAAGCAATTCGTCACTGATATTGTAGCACAAGAACTGCAAGTATTTGTTGCATAGTAAAAGCAGACAATACTTGTAGCCGTAGTAAAAACTGGTGATGGATATTGTCCTGCATACCATCCAGTGACAACTGTACCACAGTAATTTGGTGATACAGGAGAACTGGCCAGCAATGTTCCTGCTGGTTCTTGAAAACGAATCCATACAGATGTGGTATTAGAGAACGGTGCTACATCATCACAATAATTAATCGATGATGTGTAACCAATGTTTCGTGTTGCATCAGTGTTGAGCGTGTAACTTAAGCATTGAGGGGGAGTAACAGTCGTATATTGAAAATATGTAGCCGGTGACGGTGAACATTGGGGTGGTGTAGTTGCTGTTGTATTAGTATAGAATAAATAAATGAGTTATAGGAAAACTGGATATTTATATAAGAATAAGATCTCAAGAATCTTCTCCAAAAAGTATAATAAGTTGTATTGAAGAAAATTAGAAGTAGAAGATTTTTATTGACATACTAATATGATATTTGGGATCTTATCTTTTACTCGTACAAATTTTATCATCTTTCTTTCTGAATGGGATAGAAAAATCCTGCTACGCGACAAACGTTTTGATGCCACCCTCTGCAAAATGGTAGGGTAGAGCGAAGAAAACTGCTCTGTGATGTGCTCTGGTAGAAACTTCAAGTGCATGCAGTAAACGGAACTAGTAAGTACCAGTTAATTTTTTCAAAATTTATATATTTTTTTACGTGTGGAAAAGCGAACTTAAAATCAATACATACCAGAAGTAGATGCGACTGTTGTTGTCGAAATTGAGTTCGTACTTTCACTCTTGCTTAACACAAGTGCGCAGATCGCCATAATAAATCCAGCGAGGGATATCAAAATAATAATGATAAACACGACAATAAAAAGTATCAAAAGTCGTCGGCTTCGTGTATTGTCTGGCTCTGATAGTGTTTCATCACCGAAGTTATGCGATGGTCTATGATAAAAGCTATTTAACTTTATTCAAGATGATACGCTGCAAGCGTTGCATTTTAGTCTTTCATTTATAAATTTTTCAAGTTCATACATTATAGAATGAGGAACAAATGCTGTTGGTTTTTTTCCTGATTTTATACTTACATATGTTCTTCTCTGTGCAACGTCGTAATATCATCGACATCTAAATTGACTGTCGAAATCGACATCGGTTGTTGTCTTTGTTGACTACGTGCCATTTGTTTTCTTGTATTAATGAGGTAAATGTGTGAGATTGAGTTTTCAATGAAGACAAAATTGATAATATAAAATTATTCAAGGATTCACTGAAGAATAGAATGTAATGTTTCACTACTGATCACTATTAAACACTATATGAGTTTGAGTTTTTAGATTATTGTTAAGGTAAAACTAAATTTTATGTTATGTTTTCAGTCAATACCACGGACACGAGGAAAACTAATTTCCGAATTCTGATATAAAATGTGGCATAAAGATAGACATCAAGAAGACTCGTTGATTGTGATAGTTTCAGATCGTTTCATGACTGCTATCCTGAAATATGAACTTGATAAAAATGTGTCATCGTATGAGAATCTTCTCATTTCAGGAGAGAAGCAAAGCTAAACAATTGAAAATTTCACAATCAACTATGTTCAATGATTTATGTAATATCATGAAACTATCGGAGGCAGAATATCGATTATAAAAAAATAGTTGTAAATACACACACACACATACCTGTTTATTTCAAATAAGAATAATTTGATTTTTTTGAAATGTTCTTGAAGAGTGAATTGTATTCAAATTGACTGTTATGTCTGCTGATTATACGTATGTAAGAAGAAGCCAATGCAATCATTCGGATTTCTATACTCTGTTTAGACATGAATGATAATCAAATAAAGTATTAACTATCATAATTGAGTGTAAAATAGAGCAAACAAAAAGAAACTTGTATTTATTTGAACATGTTTTTTTCATTGTTCAAGGTTATACATACAAATCGATTGTTAACTGTGAAGTCAAGTTAACTAGCCGATTCATCAGGCTAAAGTCATGTTAAGTTTTTGTTTTATTCTGCTATTAATTGAAGCGCTCACTAAAAAATGAAGAAAAATAACATGAGCCTTCTGTTGTCGAAATGGAACAACAAGCTTCCCCCGTTGGGAATTGGTCTTTTAAAAGACTGTTTCTGAAAATATTACGATACACTACCTAACAAATATCAATCTTGTTTACAGAAGAAAATAGTAACTTAACTGACTGAATTAAAAAAAGTCCATAGACTAAAATGCAAAAAACCAAAAGGAAAATATCTTGCGTAAACATCAATAACTTGCTCATAGAAACGAGCTGCAAAGTGAGCTTATTTTGATATTCAGCTTTTATTGTGTAGTGTATTTTGAAAAAAAAGAAACAAATAATCTATCAAATTTTAAGAGGTAGACTTATATTTGAGGATGCATTGCACTGCAAAGTAAAATTTGGAATATATATATAGTTACCTTCAAGCCGCATTGTACTTATCTTTAATACGTTTCTACATCATTCAATGGGGTTTAATACGTTGATACCAAAAATAACATTGAGTTTTAATCGAATAGTTTTTGAAAGCAAAGAGAACTACACTTTCATTTTGTTAGATATCAAATTATTGAGGATATGCATTCGATTGTCTTGCTGTGAATCTGTGTGATGCTGAATTCGTTTTTTTGTATTCTACTTTGATGCATGCCCACACTCGCACACATAACGCTACGAGAAAAACGCCAGTGAAAAAGAAATAATCGGTTATTCTGTTATTTTTATCTAGTAGTAAAATGACTTAATGATCATAGGTACAATTGTATTAGTGCGATCATATCATGATGTGTGTTGTATATGAGGTGTATTATTACCATGTTTGAAAAAAAAACTAAATGCAAGGAAAGAATTTAGATATCGTAGGGAAGTAGTTAAACCTTTGCTGAAGCAAAGTCCAACCAATCAAAATGAAGAATGTAGCTTAATGCATTTACTAATTTCTAAAAGGCAAACGTGATAAACCCAGAACGGATATTGTCACTTTCTAAAATAATAATCCGAGAAACTTCCTGGATTTTTTGTCGTCTACACTTTCTTGATGAGATGATTTGTATGGATAGCCTAATGTTTTATCGATAATAGTCAAGGGGGAAACATCGTACTTTGACTCCTCAAAGTACATCAAAGTATCCCGAAGTACTTGGAAGTACCTCGAAGTATTTTAAAGTACTTTAAAGTATCACGAAGTACCTCAAAATACTTCAAAGTACCTAGAAGTACTTCAAATTATTTCAAAGTACAAAAGTATGATGTTTCCCCCTTGCAATGATTTAATAAACACGATCGTTATCGGTCAGAACGCCGAATGGAATAAGATGATTTATGCATCACATTCCATACGATTCTAGGTTCTGCTAAAAGTAGACTAGAAAATTATCAACATCTTGACGAATCAGTAGAACCGCTTCAGAGAGTTATGCATGCACGGTTGAACCTTTTATGAAAATATTTTTCTCTTAAATATATATTTATGCTTTCAAAAAACAGTAGTACCAGAAAAAAAAAGTCAAGTCAGAATATGTATATTTTTATTGAAAAGCAACATTATTCTAAACGAATATTATCAATAGCCCAATAAATATCCTTGACTACACGTTCAACTTGTGTCCATCGAAATCGAACCCCACCAATGTTTCTTGTTTGAGTTATAGCCATCATATCAGAAGGTAGTGTTATATTAAAAAATTGTGCACGCTCTTGATTGTACATTGTAATTAGACGTGACCATGAAATACCTTCATCATATGTCCACTCAAGAACTACTGTTATATTATTTGTAGTTGTTATACAATTATTTTTTGCCATTACATGAAATGCAAATGATATTGTTCTAATAATAAAACACAAATTCAAATTCTGATGATTTGATAGTAAACAAAAGAAAAACATACATTGCTTGAGTAATATTCAGCTCACGTGTAATTGCTTCTACACCGCCACATCCACAATCAGCACCAAAATGAAGTGCTTGTCCACTGAAATAATTATTCGTATGATTATTAACATTTGCATAGCAAACATGACGAATATGTCCATCGCCATTTAATCGAATCCAATTATTTGAATTAGATCCACTAACACCAACAGCAGATAAATCATCAAAAGTCTCATTGAACCATGTTTGTATAGGTTGTTTACCAACATATTTCTCACAATAGGTACCTAATATTGAACAATATAAACTTCAACAGTATAGAATATCTAAGCGAGTAGTGAAATCAATAGTCACTATCTCCGTAATCAGAACAAAATAACATCAAGAGAGTTTTTTATTAATCAGAAAATGATATTCAGATATATAATATATGTTAGTAACAATTTTTAAATTCTGACAATCTCACATATCTTCCGTTACCTGCATAACCCATAGAACATTGACAGCCTGACACTGTACATAAACCTCGATCATTGCAATATTCTGCACATTCACCAACAAATAAACTATTCATTGACCAACGTACATCTTCAGCTTGTATTCCAGTCCAGCGAAATTGTGTACCGCTAAATGAAGTTAAAAAAAAACCTTCACGGATTAAAAACAATTTTCATATTCTTCATCCTATAGAGTGCGGCAATAGTCATTCTCGTGTGTTTCTCCCAATAGAATTTTTCTCCTCCCGGTATCTAAGGTGATATGACTCCTCATGGAGAGACAAAACATGAATGAAATTGTATCGCAGTCAAGAAGAAAAAAAGACAGAACTAAAAAAAAAGCACTCTTACTATTGCTTTCATTACTCATGCACATTTACGTTAAATAACACAAAGAAAAAATGCTAACTGCTTCACAAGATATTGACAATTTTATCGAACGTCAAAAATATAAACTTAACACACCAAGTACTCGACAACCGCCTCCACCACCACCTCCTCCTCCTCCTCAGCAACCAATGCCACAAAATCGAGTACAAGATCGGCTAGATTTCAAAGTTGCTCGAATTCTAGATGATCAACCACCTCGTATTCAATCACAACAACCTTATTATCCTTCTTCTCCATCATCGTTTCATGAACAACAAGAAAATTTCTTTCCTCAACAGCTACCCCCACAGCAACAACAACAACAACAATATTCGAATCGTCTATCAACGGACAATGGTGACGATAATCCAGTTGCTTTCTTCAATAAATTTGGTACTTATGATGATAAGCGTAGTCAGTTAAAAGATGATTTAAAACGTGAATATAATGAATATTTACAAGCGAAAAAAAACATTCCAAAAAGTAAATCAACTTCACAATTAACAGCAGCTCCTCAAAATACCAATAAACGTGTGCAATTTCCACAAAAAACAGGAAAAGTTGTTGCACCATGGGAAAAGAATGATAACAAAACAACAAAAACTAATCAAAGTATGAATGATTTACCATCAGCATCAATATCAAACGAATATACAGAGAATCGTTCACGACAACCAATGTCTCGTAATTACGATGAACAATACATTCGAGATCGTGAAGAATATGTATCAGAATTACATGGACAAATACGAGAATTAGAAGCAAGAAGAAAACAACTTGAAGTTGGTATGTTACTAATTGTTTTCTTTGGTATAGCGATATGCTATGTTTGTTGTTTCTTATATCATAGAAAGTAGTAGATTATCAGCCGGTGGTGCATCCAATTTGAATCGTGCTCATTATACAGAAGATTTAAATGCTTTAAATTCTTTACTTGCCGAACGATTGGATCAACGCAATGCAGTCGACAGTGAACTTGCTCATATTCTTAATCGTCCACCTGTTTCTGCTAGTCCAACACGTATTAGTTCCGGTGGAATGCCAAATTTAAACATGCCAATGGAACGTCCACCTCAAGGAAACTATCAACAACAAAATGTACGCCAAGCACAGCCGTATCGTAATGACAATCGTTCGCGTGCAATTAATGATAATTTTCAAATTGGTCAAGAAATCGATAAAGACTCTGAACAAGCAGCCAAGAAACGTTATCAACAAGAACTTCAAGCTCAAATGCGTGAAGCACAAATGCGCAAAGCACAAGATAAAAAAGCTAAAGATGAATATGATCGAAAATTAGATGAAGAAATTCAACGTTACAATTATTTTGGTCGAAGTGGTGGCGGGGGTGGTGCACCTATGCGTGATAAAGATGGAAATGTTGTAGCTAATCTAGCTGATGCCAGAAACCCACAACCACCATCTCAACAACAACAGCAGCCCCAACATCATCAGCCGCAGCAACAACAATATTTTCCACCTGACAATAAAGTGTATTCATTAGGTGATGGATTCAGTTCTATAGGAAATGCACCATTTTATAATGGAGAACAGCAACCACAACAACAATCTTCAGCGAATTCGGTACGTTAAAGTTTTGAATATTTTTAGATCATCAGATACAATTGACCAACTTTTACAAAGCACTTTACTTCTTCATCGTATTTTTTTATGCATAGCTCATATCCCACTGAATAGAACTTCATAGAAATTGCCTAGGAGTCAATTAATAGTCTCTATTTATTGATTTTTATAGGAGCGTCCTGGTTCACCGAATCATGCACGAGGTGCAGTTAGTAATGGAATATTTGGCGCAGCTAAAACTGAAGCGCAATTCGTACGAGAAGAAAAATATAAACTAGAATTAAAGCAACAAATAGAAGAAAAACGTCAACGAGGAGCTGAAGAACTAGCTAGACGTCGAGCCGAAGAAGAACGTGAAATTGCTAAACATTTAGAATGGCAACAACAAGTGGAAAAACAAACGGCTGACGACGCAATACGAAAACAGGAAAAAGAACAACAAGAGCGTCAGCATCATCAACAATTACAAGAAGAACTTGAACGACAGAAAAAACAAGAAGAATCGGGTGCAAAACGAAGTAAAGATTCCTTTTCAAAACAAAACAAGATAAGTTATCTCTTTTATTTTTTCTAGAACCTAAACGACAAGAAAAACCAGCAACACCAAAACGAGAAGAAACTAATCATGATGATAATCATGGTAATAACAATAGACAGGATAGCTTTCATGAACAAGAACAAGAACAACAATCAGAAGCTCCCTATCGAAGTTCATCACCTCCAATACCTACATTAAAAAATAAAGGTAAAAAACAAAAAGCAACTACCAAAAATGCTCCACGTCGACCATCATTGGATGATGATAATCTTCCACCACCACCACCACCACAACAACAACAACAAAAAGCTTTTAAAAACGGTCGACGACAACCACCACCTGAAGATGATAATCATCAACAACAGCAGCAGCCTCTAAAAAACGGTCGACGGCAGCCATCATTTGATGATGGCAACCAACAACAACAAGCTTTCAAAAACGTTCGACGACAACCTTCATATGATGATTTTTATCAACAACAATCACCATCACCACCACCATTACCGCCTTTACACACCAATGATGATTACATGCAACCGCCTATTGATGATGCAAATGATAAAGGTCGGCATACATATCGAAAACCACCAACACCCCGACAGCCAGGTTTGTTAAATGCTCTCCTTGAATATTCGTTAGTTTTACCTGTACTTTTCTAGATGTTTCATCCGCACGCAAAAAACCACCACGTAAGTTTCATTTTAATTATTGCCAACAAGTCAACAATTTAGGCATGAATTCTGTTGTTTAGAAACTTTTCGACCCCGACCACGAGCTGATTCTAATGCTGGTATGCCAATGCGTACGATTTCAACAACATCTCTTCGATCCGATGGTTCCGACTCTGAAGTTCTCAATCGCCTTGAACATTTAAAACGACAATTAAAAGATAAAGAAGCTCGCCTTCAAGAACATGTTACTCTTCATCAAAACGACAGTAATAATCAATCATCACAGATGCAACACCAATCAAAATCCAGTTATCAACCACCAGCTCAACCACCAGTACAACGAAAATCAAGTCCACAATTTTTAATGAATGCAGCACGTGTTCATCATCATCGCGATTCGCCAACAACAAACGATAAGATGCATCGTCTCATTCACACAGATGATGATGTCGAATTCAAGCCAGGTTATTTTCGTGACGATGCTGTTCTCATGGGTGGTAATCATGGACATAATGATAATGACTATTATTCACCGCCGAAACGTGTTGATTCAGGCAATCGAATGTTCATGACAAATATTGAAAAAGAAGCTAGTCGAAGAAGATATGGAGCTGATCCAACTGGTTTCTATGATGAAGATGATCCGAGTACTGTGGCAAATTATGAATTAAATGTAAGTTAAAATTCATAATAAATGGAATTTAAAAAAAAGGAACATTCTGTCCATTGTAGAGAATTGCCGCACAAAATGAGCAAAGATTAAAAAAATTACGCGATCTTGAGAATGATGATGCATCGTTAATAGATAGTAATGAAGTATTGGAACGTTTTCAACAAAAACAACGTATGCAACGGGGTGGCAGCCAAACAACTCTACAAGATGATGCTTGGCTTAAATAAAAATACTTTTCGTTTTAGTTTGTAAATTTTACAAAAACAAA
This sequence comes from Rotaria socialis, assembly GCA_905331475.1. Lineage (NCBI taxonomy): Eukaryota > Metazoa > Rotifera > Eurotatoria > Philodinida > Philodinidae > Rotaria > Rotaria socialis. The sequence goes on from CAJNYU010003635.1 coordinate 75,388, forward strand.
CACTTCTTTTTTTCTTTCTTCTCACAGAAGACCGATTGAACTAGAGATTTTTCTGTGCTGTGAAGGGATCTATTATAAGCTTTATTGTTGTCTGCCTTTTGTTTTTTTCGATCGACAATAAAAAAATTACATTAGATGATAATATTTAGCCAAAAGATTCACGAAAGATGGTCTCTATTTTATATTGAACGATCAAGAGCTGCATCGAAATATCAACAATGTATTTCTAAGGATAGTTTCGTGTTAATATCTTCGAAAGAGTAATCTGCATAAAATACTATTCAAATATTTTCTTCCGTTATGTTTGATTCAGATTTTCTACTGTTAAACAGCGAATTTGATTATTCTTGATATATTAGTAGTTTTCAATCGAAAAAAGACAAAATATGATGTTAATGCTCACATTATGTGTATTTCAAATCAACACGGAAAATATTAGATACATATGTACTTGGCAACTTTATATCCTTATGTTGTTGGCGTAGCGATAAAGTACATTAGTCATCCGAAGTCGTGCTATCCGATGAAAAATATCTGAATAATCATATTAGACAATATTCTAATTTAGTTATTCATTACCGGATAAGCTTCGAGATGATTGTGTCATATATTTGCATTTATCTAGCCTACCTTGAATATGTCTCCGATGGTAATTTGATTGTATGTAGATTAAAATAGCCTCCATTAATTAAACTCGTTCGACAAGCTAAATCAGCCATGTCAACAAGTTGTATCCATTTCGATGATAGATCAGTTCGATATTCAATTATACTAGTTAAATTACGACATTGTAATGGCTTCGTATTGCCATTTCGATCACATTTTGCATTAAACTATTCAAAATAAGACTTTTTTCTAAAGTATCGACTAAAAAAATGAACCGACTTGAAAAACAAGAACATAGAATTCTTGTATTAGAATTGGTATAGTGGTAACTGAAAATGAATCATCGTGAAAAATCAAAGCTGGTATATTGTTATTGCATTGATCAGGTTGAGCGAGAAGAGCACCATCAATTGACTCCCAATTTGAACGTGACGATGAGAGAGTATAGAAATAATCAGTTAAAAAGTAACTATTGATTGATTTGACTTTTAGAAGAACAAAATTTTAAAAAGCACAACTATTTTGAATGTAAAATTTACCTGATATTATTCTTGAAAGACCCCATGTTACATTTTGACATGTTGACGACAACGGTTGAAACCATCGAAATTGTCCCAGATTATGTTTAGCAGTAATCTTTTCCAGTTCGACGAATAATTCAACAGTTTTATTCCATGCTATTTGATTCTTTATTGGTAGATCGAACTGATGAAGAATCGACCATGTTAGTGTACCATCTGTTGATATTAATAAATATATTGAAGTATGGCATGTTTTTGATACATTTTCAAAAGTATATGCCCATTTAATAGCGCTAAGAGAACAACAAGAAGAAATTAAGCAATAAATTGATTGTTCTTTTTACCGCATAGGTCTTAAATCAATCGGTCGAGTAATAGCTTGTCGATTTGTTGTTGTCCATAGGATTTTATTTGTTGAATGTTGATACGATTCTAATTGTAACCAATTCGCAGAATTGAAATCTTTATCGAATGTTTCTCGGAAATCAACCTATGCAATAGAAAATTAGATCAATGCTCGAAAATTCAATAGTACTCACAGCAAAGAAATGCGTATGTAGACAAGTCATAGTTTATAGTAAAAAATTTATGATGAACTTACTAAAGGAATTTGTACAGACGTTGTTTGACATTCGTTATTGAAACAACGCGTGTTACCAAAACAATTCATTGAACATTTATTTCCTATGTGAATGTATTTAAGATGATCGTCTGCGCAATTCGATGAAAATTTCAATCGAAATCGAATAGAATTATTTTGAATTGAAAATAAACTAAATGGAATAGTTAGACGATAGATTGTGTTATTTTCATAATTGAATTTAATGGGTATAATTTGTAATTCGTCTTCATTGGGAATTTCCAGCCAGGTTAAACCAAGATTGATCGAATATTCAAGAATATTCTTTGTAAAATTAATGCAATTAAATTCAATTTGAAGAATATAATCGAGATTAAAATAAACATCCTTGATTTCATGAATGATTTGATCGGTTGAATGTGTTTTTGTGAGAAATGTGGAATTCCATTGAGTAGCATTTTTATCTTCTAATGCAAACCATTGTAATTGAGAATGAATATGAAATATATGAAATTTTTCTATTGACCAGAGTGGTCGACTTCCACTAGGAGAATCTTGAACGAGTCGAAGTTGAAGAATATATACAGGTAATAGTTTTATAATACTGATAAAATAAAAAATAAACAAATTTTTAACAGGAATAATTATTTTATAAATGTGAACAATTCCTCAAATTCGATCAAAACATCGACGGGGAAGTAAACTAACTGTTGACTGCTCAATATTGCGAATAGCTCTTCGCAGATGACTTATTTATTCGGGTTATAGAATAAGAGCGAAGTAGTTAACAGGTCATATATATACGTATATATGAATTAAGATTGAATTTATTAAATGAGTACTCTATTGTCATAGTACTCGACTGTCAAATTTATCACTGATGAACTCAACTTGAGACCAGTAAAATTCAACAGTTACAGAACTAAAACTGCGTTTGGACTGTGCATATAATACAACAAAACCTTTGCCAAATAATATAGCTACCAGCACTTACTTTAACTGATGATCTTTAAATATATGTAATGTAATCCATTCATGTGAATTTATTTCACGATACTGAAGACGTATCCAGCCATCGCCATTTTTTCGAATGTTTGCTTTCGACATACATTGATCATGAAGTTCAATGTGAACATAAGTATGTTCATGATTTATATCGATATAATTTGTTTGAAGTTCTCGTTTGCAAGTCTAGTCATAGAAAAGTTAATTGAAGGAACGCTTTAACAAAAGAAACATCTTTTTCATAGAATTCCTACACTATTAAAAATTGTACCACATTTCGCATTGTATGCTGCACCGTAACTTGTATAATAAACATGGTCAAGAATATTAATTTCATTCGGAAAACGTATTAATGATAGACCACAGTCACTGTTTGTCCAACCTGTGTCACATCTAAATATAATGATATAAAGTGTGTTTCGTTCCTCTTATAGAAATATGTACCGGCATCGCCCATTGCCAAGACACATTCCATGGCCATTACATGCATTGATACAATTCGAACCCATGTAAAGTTCTGATATACCTATGATAAGCTGTTCTTCATCGGATGACATTTGTTCGTCGTCGAAACCAATACGAAAACGAACTTGATTCGATCTATTTCAGTTCAAAGAAACTACTACTGTAATGTAATTATTCAACAAGATTTCCACTTTTCATAGTCTCAGATTCACACATAGAACAATCAATAAATGCTGTCAAGCAATTGAAGAAAAAAACATGCAAGAATAATAGTTATTGTGGATATTCTATTTTTTAAATTTAGCATTCAACGAACTAAGAAAGATTTCCTATTCTTTATTGTCTGGATGATTTAATCACACAGATTATCTCACCCAATCATCATCGATGTTGATTTCCAAGTAAAGATTTTCAATCGTTCAGAGTGACTTTCATCAAAAAGTAATATATCATTCAGATCAATCGATTGCCAAGTACATCCATAATCAGACGAAAATGAAAATTTAACATCTAATTATTACATGGAAATAATTTTTAGCTATAAAACAAATTCAAACATTCTCCTACTTATGCAACGATTAAACAAAAGTGGAGCGATAACTAATTGAATGTAAAATGTATTCTCGAAAATATTTATATCATCAGTGATAATTTCATTGGCTGACGCGTTTGATTTATCTAGAAAAAAGCAATAAAACATGCGAGTTTTATCACCAGGCTCTCTTAAATACGTATAGTAAATTACTTGTTCTTGGAAATATCAAATATGTTTCATTAAATATTCCATCACCAAATGAAACGAATGAATTCGGATTAAAATTTTGCAATTGATCAAATTTTCCATAGATTACTTCTTCTAGAGTAATCGAACCAGTAACAATAATCTATTCGACACAAAGAAAAAAGGATGATCATAATTTTTAAATTCTTAATTTTTTACCTGTTCTAATTTTAAACAACTTGAATTATTCGATAGAAAAGCAAATCGAATAAGAACATAATCAAATCTCATTTCATCTAATAGATCTTCATGCACAATATTAGATTGATTTGCATTTAAAATAACATATTTTAAAAGCTGCCAACTTAAACCCATATTGCGAGAATATTCTAAGGAGATGACTTGAACATTTGGTTGGCAATCCATTTGAATATAAAATTCGATGAACCTAAATTACAATAGAAATTGCTGATTGATCCAATTCGTCTCTGTTTACCTAGTTGACGCAAGATTTAAGAGTGGTAAAACAAGAAGATCTGATAAAAGTGGTGAAGTATTATTAAATCGTTCGAAAAACGTTGCTTTTCTTAATGATGATGAACAATTATTTTGTCCCGGACAACGACATTTTCCATTGCAGAAATCTAACTCACATAAAACTTTACATTCAGATCGAGTAGTAACATTAGTTATCTGCCAACGAGTTGCAATTGTTGAATTGGCCGCTAGCCAGCGTATACGAATAAATCTAAAGATAGAAAGTTTGATTTCATATCCTGGATAATATTTTTATATAAAATTTTGTCCGGAAATCTTTAAACTTAAACCAGAAGTAAACTAATCAATCAGTCAATAACAATTAGAGTCCAAATAAACAGATATCTTCTGGATTTTTTATTTCGAAAAGTATCACCAAACGATATGCCAACGACTTAAATGTGTGAAATTTATATTCGTAGATTAATACATGAGATTTTAAAGATACTTGGTAAACAAATGTAGATATGGAAAGAGCATCACAAGTTTCAGTTTGACTATTTTCCATTGACTTATTCAATGGAAGACGTATGCGAAAACTTCATGAATGTACTCAAATATAATTATACCTGAACAGAATTCCAATTCAAAATTTAATGGAAAACTATCCGATCGAAAATCGAGTTCCATTTCTGCTTAGAAGAATTCAGAATTGGATCGTGCTGCGGTTTTGATTCAAACGCATATTTACTTTGATAAAGGTCGATAGGCATGTAGTGGTAAGAAGAAAGTATTTTTAATTGCCCGGAGTGGTTGATTTATGATTATTTCATTCGTCCTAGAAGCAATTGTTGATGGCCGGTCGATAGATGACCAAGTTTGACCATAATCAATGGAGAATTCCAGGTGAAATTGTGAACGATTCGATGTTACTGGAGAACCGGCCATACAAGGACTCGAGTCTAACTAAAAACAATTCAAAAGATGAAACATTTAAATTTACGTTTAAATAAATCTCTTACTTGAAAAGTTAAAAAGAGTGTTTCATTTAATTCAATATCGATTGTTGAATGCATCTCACGAGGAAATATATAATTTCTAAAATAATAAATCAATGCAATACAATATTCATAGGCAAAGAAAGAGACTCTTTATGAATAGCATCTCGCTTTCATATTTAAACTTTTCTGAAAGATTACCCAGAAAGCTCCGTCTCAAAATTGATCGAATAAAAAGGTTTCCTCTGCGATTGCCCAGAAGAACTAGATCGTGTGTTTTCTAGTTTTATCACTTATAAGTTATCTACATACTTGTAATTACAAATATTTGCTGATAATGTACCATCACCAATCAATTGTCTAGGTAATTGTTCTGGTATCATTTCAAATTTATTAAGTATCCAATTCGATGTCCATTCTAAAGTTTAATTTAGAGGTAAAAAAAAACGGATTCATGATTAATGATCATACTTGTTGTGACTCGTTGAAACAGCCGAACGCGAACTAAATAAAGTCGCATGGCTTCATCGGTTGGTATTTCAATGAGCCAAGGTTTCTGCGGTGACTCTCGACGATAGATTATAGTTATTAAATTATTCCATAAAATTCCATTGTTAGTGGAAATTTGAACATGTATTGGATCGTTAAATGTTTGCGTTCGATTAAAACACGTATCCAATTCAATACGAATATATTTTATACCAACGAGAGACAATTCTGAACTGATTAAACCACGAGTGTCTGTCTAATATAAAGAAAAATTAATAAGAATAAATTTTAAGAAAAAACAGAGCTCATTTTCTAATATATACTTTCGAAAAGACATATCTTTCGTCATTCGATGAACATTTTTCATGTCCCCATACATCTGACCAGCTAGATAAATTAGCATTGAGTTGCATTGGTAATATTTCGCCTTGTAAAACCATCGAAGGGTCCGGTGAACAATATGGTAGAATATAACCACGGTGACATCTAATATTTTATTTTATTTCAATTCATATTTAGTCTAGTTCTATGTATATATTATTATTCTACTTACTGACATCCATTTGATTGGCATAGACCATGACCAGAACAAAACCACGGGCACTCAGCTCCAACATAAACTTTATTAATCATAAATCGTGCATCTTCTTGACTTGTTGTCCACCGAAAACGAACTTCTTGATTGCTAGTTAATATAAATATATAGCAAATGAATCTTTTTCTAGTTATGATTTTCACTTACACATAGTTATCTGGTATAGGAATAGTAACGTTTCGTTGCTGCTGATATAATTGAGCGAGAAATGAAGAGCCGGTCAACGCTATTTTATCTTCACAATATAAAATCGTTTGATTACACGAAGGTATTAGAGATACCCAATTTGACCATCCATACATAACATTTGAACTTATTTCAAGTAATAGAGACCAATTAGTATCGTTGAGGTTTTTCAACGGAAACATTTGTAAATCAAATTGTATTATTGAACTTGATTGAGTCAATGGAAACTCCCATGTTTGAACCTCATAATTACTTCCATTGGTTTCTTTTACATGTAGATTATTTTCAAACCATAGATTTCCGTCGTTTTTCGTTCGAACACTAATTGAACGTAGATTCCACATTAAACATGAGACTTCTTTTGTTTTGTTTTTAATAAAACGAAAAACAAAATTAGAAAGGTTAAAAAAAGAAAAGAAAAATCTATTACCATTTTCTTCAATCCATCTCAAGTAAATATTCATGTTTATTAATAAATCATCAAACCGTTCGTAAATATTATTGGTTTCATCTAAAATTTTCTTTGTATGCCATTGAATCCCATTATCATATGAATATTGAAATAATATTTGATTTGAGCAATTCGTTAAGCTAATGTATTGTAAACCAAATTTAAATATAACATATCTAAAAGAAGAATGGCTGTTAAAACGTAAAGATATATAAATACGAGGCGATACTTTAGAGTTTTAAATGGACCAATGATAGCATAACTTTGTTGAGTATAATTATTAGGTAAAAAACATAAATAGGGTGTTGTTTTGCTTAGTCGATTATAACATCGATGTGTCAATTGAACATGAGATGGCATGGACCATATTGAATAGTTTATTTTATTTTCAAACGTTTCATATAAACTTGGTAAGAGTAAATCATTTCGTAAGCAATTTGCTTCTAGATTTTTGAAATAGAATTATTTATCGATTTAAAATAGCAAAAAAAGTATACGTGATGTTTTGTTATTATCACATTGGCAAATGGCTTGTTCGCTTTTCCAAATGCATTTTCCATAGCCATAACAATTAGCTGGACACGACGGACCAAGATAAATATGGTTTAAATTAAATGAACTATCACTTTGAATTCTTATGAGAATTGAACTAGAATATGTAATGGTTGTTTTCATTGTCAAGCACTCGAAATAACGCATGAAAATTACTTATAGATTCAATTTTTTCGAGAAAATAAAGGCACTCATCTGACTACAAACTTTAAGGGGTTGAGAATAATTATTCATAGAAATAATATCAAGCGAATCTAGCATGAGAAGGAAACGAATAGAGTTAAATTCAATGATTCTGCAAGGCACTCTATCGTATTTCAAAAGATTATCCTTCACTAATTGCTCTCATATCGATATTCAAAGATATCGCATACTCAATCGTTTCTTTATTTTCTAGTATGCTGATTTAAATGATTAACTTTAGAACATCTAAACTTCTCCAGGTAAGTCTTGCTAATAGTTTCAACAAACCGCCGACGAATTGTGGTTGGAATCTGTCGTCCAAAACGATTCATTGGTCGTTCAAAATTGTTTGTATCAATCAATTCATGCCAAGTGACATTATCCAGTGAATAATCAATGTGTAAACGTGTATGATTCATATTTGAATTCGTCTATAAAAGCAAAATAGTCATTTTTCTTTAATTGAACTAGTAAGCAAATGTACATCAAGCATAATAACATAATTATCTTGTTTGAGAGTGATCGCTGTTGAGATCACTTGATATATTATTTTGTTTTTTGAAATATTTCGAATTTTATTTGTATATAATCCTGAAGAATTTACTGAATATATTGGATAAAGCCATTTCGATGAATCCATTTTCTGAAAACCAAGAAACCGTGCTTTCAATATAATAGAAAGCTACTTTGATTTTCTTACTTTCAATTCGTCCATAAAGTAATGCTGAGTTTGTGACTTAACAAATGCTATATTTAATATTTGAATAGATGAATTTTTCCAGCGAAACAACGCGAGTTTTTCTTGGCAGGAGGAAGGTAAGGGTACATAATGATCTCTAGAGAAACAAAAATCGAGAATTTGTTGTGTTAATAAACGATTTTATTTTCTCGTACTTTAATGAAGTATCTTTTTCTCTTGTCCATATTCCAATTTCAAACCATTTTACACCACCGTTCGGAGAACATTCCAGTAGAAGATTATTTTTAATTGCGGTGCTTGCCATCGTTTGAAAATGTACCGCTGATAGATCAGTTGAATCAATAAATGGTAAAAGTAGTTCATTGTTAACCTTAAAAGATCAGATTTTAAAGTTTTCTTTTAGATATTTTTGATATAATACGAGTTTATATAAATATCAATTAGAACTATTTGAAAAATATCGCTATTTAGTATAGTTTAAGAAAAGTCTATCTAGTTTTCTAACTCCAATATCTCATAGATGACTTCAACATCCTTACTCACAGATTTGAATCTCGTGAAATGTTTTATTACTTGAACTTTATTAGAATAATAAACAAAATTTCATCGAGTCGCATCTCGTTCAAAAACAAAATACGTGAGAACGAACGGAATTCCTCTTCTATACAAACGATTTTCACTCACCACATTTATTTTATTTTTCATCAGATCGTATTCATTAAACGATAAATGTGTGATCTGGTTGAATAATTTTTGTTGTTCAGATCTATAGAAAATATTTCAAAATATAAAAGTTCAACGAGAAGTTTCTATCTTACAAACACATTCCTTCTAAACAAATGCCATTCAGCCAACAATTATTTTCACATTGCACACCAAGATGAATTAAATTTAAAGTAAACTTTTTCGTTGCTATCATCGTTAAATTAACAATGACATTTTTATACCAGAATAATTTTGGAATCGGAACAATTAATGTGAACGTTGCATTTTCTGAATGATAAGAAAATATTTCCATATGCTGTGAAAGATCAATTTCACTTGAATTTATTTGAAGTTGAATCTTAAATTCATCAAAAGCATATTTTAATTCTAAAGAAAATTAAAGACGGACTTACATCATCTAAATCAAATAATAATTTTGATGATTCTTTGCGATTTACAAATTCCAATCGAAAATTAAGAACATATCCAGGCCGAATATAAGTTAATTTTGATTGAAAATTTTTAACAGGCACGCTCTTTTTGATTAATGTTTTTGATATTACATCTCGAATAGTGATATCATCAATAGCCCAAACATCTTGATTCTCTCCACTATGAGTCATTTGTCTCCATTCAATAAGACAATTTTCACTTTCGACTTTTTCTTCAAATAATATTCGACTCATTGTTCTGTGAAACGAAAAAGAAACAAAGTCCGCTGATGAAAAAAAAACGAATGAAATCAATCAACTAAACCGAAAATCTCGAACAACAATATCTGATGCACGAAAAAGATCAACAATAGTCCAATGAACACCATTTGAACACGATGATAATAATAATATAGATTTTAAATCACGATCAAGATCATTTTTACTTGTACCAAAACATTGAGGATTAGCATTGCCAAGGCGAAGTGTAAATTCAACTAATCTATAAAAACAAAAGCGAAGAAGTATTCCATAGGAAATATTTTATTTCATATAATTTAAATGATTTACTTTGGTGAACTGCCATTGATTTGTGATATTCGTAAAAATCGAACACCAGCTTTAGAAAACACCAATGCTTTTCCTCGAGAGATTAGATCGCATTTGTAATTGAATCGACCCCCTAAAAATTGATGAAAATATAAATCAAACGCTACGAAGTCTTGAGATTAAACTATACCTTGATAAGTCATTAGATCTGTTTGATTATCATGGTTATCCATGAGAAATGAAACTCGATTGAGTAGTGTTCCATTGCTTATTTCACAAAATTCACCAAGAAATCCAATATCGCATCTTAAATAAAATAATAAAGCTTAACAATTTGATGAAATCGGCACAATGATTTTAGAATCCTATAAATCTAAAAATTTTAAGTTAACATTTTTTCAATTCGATTCGCTTGTGACTAAATAGATTATGTGTCGCGAACGATAGGAGAACTTATAGAATAGAATGTTTTATTTTTCATTCGAGCCAATTTCTTTCCCTTCAATAAATCAATAGCATTAGTGTTACACATACCTGCACGAGTTATATTGACACCATCCATGTCCACTACATGCTCGAGGGCATTTTCCAATAAAAACTAAAAAAGAAATTGAAAATGGCCTCTCGAAAACTTTCATTGAATACCTTTATCAATAGCCCAAACATTATTTATAGAATAAGCCGACATAGTATACGCTCCGCTATTTACGCGAAAACGTATATACTTTTGTTGTAATGTTGCTATGGGCAAAGGTAATGTTATCCGATGCCAGCCGCTGGGTGTGAGAAAAAGCAGTAGATTTATAATATCGAACTAGACTTTCGTTTAAATTCTTACGATAATGGTAGTGTAATGCTCGATGAATAAACATGTCGTACATCATGTGAGCAACCTGTATCACGAAAGCATGGATTCATTAATAGATGCCAAGTTTTCCCGAAATCAAATGAATATTCAACATTAATACTAAAAGCATAGATTTAAGATTTTGATATTCTACTAAATTATTCGTCTTACGTTTGACTTGATGTGCCTCCTGTTGGTGCATTTGCTGCTTGTTCCTGTGAATTACACCGTGTATTTAAACCCAATTGAATGTAATGTGTAATATTCGATTGTAATAGAGGTAGAGCCGTAAAATCTCTTACACTCCATACATCAACATTTTTTCCCGCTGATTGATGATATTGTGATAAACAAATACGACCAAATGACGTTGTACTATGACGTAATTCATCCAAACGGATATGAAACGTTTTATAACGCTGCTAAACATATTTATATGTCATTAAAAAGAAAAAAGTCTTCGTCTATTTTTCAACAAACCGATATTTCTCGTAATAATATTCGACGTATTGTTCTCGAATAAGCAACAGTTGAACCATTATAAATAACAGAAAGAAATATGACTGCACTCGGTGTTGAAATATATTTATTTCGTTTCGTACATGGCTCTTTAAAAACAAAAAGCAAGTCTACGTATAAAATTTTTGTCAATGAAATTTCACCTGTTGAAAGTGTAAATCGAACACTATCAATTCGACTAAGTTCAATAATAGGCGAACATAATTGTCGATAGTTTTCCTCATTGAACGTAATAGTATCGTCATCAGTACATGTTTTATTTAAATCCATAAAACCTGTAGCATTCCATCTGAAAAAGAACGTTTCGTTATAATAAAAAAAAGGATATTGAAAATGTTTTTACTTCGACCAATCGATTGAGATATTTTTTGAAAGATGAAAAACAACATCTCGATTATAATCAATTATTCCCGATAGAGAAAAATCAATAGTTGTAGCACCTATTTCTGTGCGAATATCAGCATGAGGTTCAAAAACCATACTTATTCGTCCATCACATGTCTAAATATTCATGCGAGTAGTACACAAGATTTACAAACGATACAAGTTACCTTTAATTGACCACCAACTAAGCGATACCAATTTGTTGATCGCATCGTTTGAAATGTCTCAAAGAAATATTCTGCTTGTTGTCGCGATCGAATAATTAATAAATCATCAATAAACCAAGAGCCACTACCAGCAAATTTCTCTCCCGCTTGCTGTATTTTCAAACATACAGTTGACGAATTTGTTAGATTAGTTAATGATAATGGAACAGTCACGTGTTCAATCCCTGGTGAAATTCTAAAGTTTAGAATAATATTAAATTTAGAAAAGCTGATTTCTTTTATTTAACTGTTGTGAATAAGCTACAAGCCAATTTGAATAATTTAAACAATCTGTTGTTATTAGCAATTGAAATGGTGGATCGGTAGGTGCTGGTGGTGGACATGTTCCACTGCCAAGACGCATATACAGTAATGATATATTGGATACATCAATCGGACGAGAAATCTATTTTGGAAACAATAGAAACATAATTTAAGACAACCAAGATTGTTTTTTACAAGTATTCGTTTGCCTCTTGGATTGTTAAACATAGCTGCACGGCCATCTTCTGCAGCATCACATTCACGACTTAATCGCATACCTTCATGCGTATGCCTAAATTTAAGAAAATCAAAATCAAATGTTTAATCCTGCCAAAGAATATTAACGTTTAATACCAAATTTCTTGAACATGTGGTCCAAAAATTAACCAACTAAATTAAAAATATAAATAAGTAAACTATGAAGAGAAAACTAATCGATGTCTACTTGAAATTATCGAGCAGTGCTATTTCAGTTGTATTAATTGTTCGCATATAAGATTGTATATCATATTTATCATCATTATCAAATATTTTATCTAAATTTACATCATTTTATTTCTTAATATAAGAGATTTTCCTTCAATACCTGCACTATTATTAGTACACAAATAAGCTATTTTAATTTCCATTGAATATATGTAGCTACGTAGTCTAGAAAAATAAAGCGAAGAAAAAAATCGATTCAATTGCTAACTCAAAATTTTACTTCAATTGAATACATTTTGTTTTGGTGGAATTTTTTTCAAATTTTAATATATATTTTGTTTTATAAATATATGATGAAGATGATTCGTTTGTTGGTAGACAACAAGAATCATTAGTTATATTTGATATTGTATCGATATATTCGATATCAAGTGTTACATGAGATAATAAAAATGTATCATTCGACGAAAGAATAACTGTCCAAAAGAAAAAAAGAAACCCATTGTTTACTGTTAATCAGTGAAGTATTTACTCACTTGTATAAGGTACATTTAATTCAAATGTTGTTGGAATATTTTGAATGATTAGCTCATCAGATGATGGTAATTTACAAAAAACATTGTCCAAAATAGTATTTACTTGTAGAACAGTACCAAAAAGTAGTATTAAAGAGAAAATCATTATCATATGTGCTATTGGAGTGTCCTATGAATGCTTGTGAATAGTGCCATATGTACATTCTTCTGACAATTGGATAGACAGCAGCCGTTAATATAGATTGTATAAACATTGCTTATATTATGCCCGTTATGTACTCTTACTTTCTTTTATGAGATTATTTTTCCTTCTGTAATTTGATAGACAATAATGTATCGAAACATTACTGATAGATATTAGCGATTGATATACATATAACGATGGTCGCTGATTTCCTTTTTTTTGAAACAGTTTTTAAATATGAACAACTAAATCATATTTTTACTAAATTGAATAATAAAGAAATATCATCAAGAATATGCCTCAATGAGCGTTATAGAATAGTCAACTAAACAACGGATATTGTAGCTCATTTATACAATGGAAAGTATTGCTTCGTTCAGTGTTTGTAGAGTATATATGATTGCTGTGCAAATGTAACGAAGGTTATCGATCCTAAGAAATCCTAATTTACAATCAATTTAGCGAATTTTTGTATTTCGATAGCGTGAGTCGAGGTGTGAATTAGACATGATTCAACAGAAGACATTCACATTCAACAGAGCTATTTCGTTTTGTGCGCTTGAATCCTCTTGCTTTTTCTTGGATTCGCTTGTGCACCTATCAGAATAACACGCGAAAGCATAGAGTCGAACGAAATTTGCTAATCCCACAAAAATATGTCATACTGTCAATCGACTATATTCCTCATTTTTGTTTAAACTCGAGTGAAGAATTTATCCTCAAAAATCATTCAAAACGAATATTCCGATGGAGCAAGAACATTTGTAGATCGAGTTTCAACAGAATGATTTATCAACACAACACTGATCTTCGCTTTGTATAGACAACATGCAAAAAATATAGTAACAACACACATCAATGCAATCACTGACATAGGTTAGATGTTATCCGACAGTTCTTTGAAGTTTGATAGATGTCTGACCGATTCAAAGGTGGAAATCGAAATTGAAATTATTATATTAATATCAATCGATTAAAAGAAAAACAAATTATCACAGCCAAACAACTGATTTTGTATTTGTCTACTTTTATTTTCAATACATATTTTAACTCTAGTGTCTATTGAACTTATAATACCGTCAAGTTACGCTACTTACTGTTTGCTGATGATTTTATCCGATATTGGAATTGATTTATTACCCTCAAGTTTTGAATTTTCTGAAACGCAAGACGGATTCTTCTAGGTTAATCCGTTTTTATATTCTCCTTTTCGCTCGATCAATGTGAATGAAAAATCATCATTAGTGCTGATATTCTAGTCAATAAAATGAATATTTATTTTATTTTCATTTTATTACGACCAGGGATCGATTATTCAACATCAAAATTTGAAACTATGTTATTAAACTTGTTTTTTTTCTTTTTACTGATACGAGATAGACAAGTCTATATCTGATTACTTTATTTAACGACATTCTCCATACACTTGATCTTTAGAAAGAGAAACCGAATTGAATCGTAAAGACAAATGTCAATGTGATTGCACTCACTTTTTCTCTCCGATTTCATTCTTTTTTATCATTGCTCTTCATACTTGATCGGCTTTGGTAATACACAGTTAATCTCTCTCTCTCTCTCTCTCTAGCTGTTCTACTCTTCATGTTTGTTTTGCCGAGGCGTTCGGTACGATATTTTCGCATACGTAAATATTGTAAGATGGCAAACAATGAGCAAAGCTATTGTCTTAGACTTATAGTAAACGTTTGAGCTGCATTGTTTAGATTAACAAGATAAAGAAAATATTTTCTATGTTGTCACCATTTGCAAAGACTCTCGAAGACCTTTCACCAGAAGATCCATATTATCAAAAGGGATATGCTGTTTACTTGTCATTGATTACTATGCGTGACATGCATGCCTACTTTATCGACAATATTCACAAATATGTTTCGGATACAATTGGCCCTTGGCGCTTGCTATCTGTCGGTTGTGGAAATGGTCAATTGGATTTAGATCTACTCGATATAATTTCTCAACGGTTTCCCCTACTTGATATTGAGTACGTTGGTCTTGAACCAAACCGATGCCGGTTGGATTTATTTAAAAAAAATATTTCCTTATATCCATCTGTATCTCGTTACCATTTTCAATTGGAACAGATTGATCTTGACGGCTATGAAAATAGAAAAAACAGTGAGAAATTCAATCTGATTTTATGCGTACGCGTTCTATATTATATGTATGACAAGCTTGAATCGACGTTTATGCGCCTTATTAACAGATTAACAGTAAAAGGAAAGCTTCTCGCTGTTCACCAATCTCCAAGTGGCATTGTTCAAATCATTCATGCTGCAGGACTCGAACAACAATCACCAATTCAAAGCTGCAATACTTTTCATTTACGACAAGCTTTGGAGAAACTCGTTTCTCAGATGCCTTCCTTACATTTTAGCATAACCTATCTCGACAATTACGTGGACATAAGTTGCCTAAAAAATATCAATTCGAACGATGAATCTGAACGCGAGAACGCATTGAGCTTGTTTAGCTTCTTTTTGAACAAGAAGCTGACAGGAATTGATCGAGAACTGGTGGAAAAGACTGCTATCGAATGTATTCTGTCACTAGTTGCTTTTCGCAAAGCAGGCAATACGGACTCATGCTTGATGTTTCAACCGATCGGTATCGTTTCGCTAGAACTTCAATCTTAATATGCACAAAAATTTTACCCCCAGCATGTTTCATTATTGAAGTATGATACTTTTAACTACTCTTACTTTTCACTTGTTCCTATGAAATCTCTTGTTCATATTGAGAATTAAGTATTGAATAAATCACCACCAATCGTGTATGTAGTTAACCGTCACATGGCTATCTATCAATCTGTTGATTCTGAACAGCAATATAAAAATTTATTCTACAAAGAAAAATTTTGATTCCAACAATCTAAATATTCTTTGGTAATCAATGGATAGCGCCATTATGGGCTCATTTTGACGAAGAATTAACAAAACGCCTGTCACTTAATCTCGAAATAAACTGAAGGACGAATTTTCATCTGTTTTTCTCCATTAGGAAAACTTATTGTCCTCATCAGAGGCAATAGCGAGAATAAAAGGCAGCAGGTTGTAAAATGATTAAACCTTTTCAGATACGAAAGTGTTCAAAGAAGGAACCTATCAAAGTTATTCATCTATCTATTTGTTTATAGTTGAGAGAGCTGTGAATGCAACTAAAGATACATAATTTCTAGGCATATACTTTTTAGGCGTACCGTCTATCTTGTTACTTGAAAAGTATTCGAAACACAATTAGTCGTTTTTAATGCGATGCGAAGCATGAAGCATTTCTGTCGTCCGTCGCGAGTTTACTTGTTTTCTTTTACTTTATCGACGTACGCATCACGAGTTGTCATTTTGTGACTCGATGATCTCGAGAACCAAAAATCATAGAAAAGTGGTTAAAACGTGAGATCGAACTTAGAACATTTGTTTCTAATCTTCAATCTGAAGTTCTGTTCACTCACAAATGTGGTTCCAAAATGACGAAAATAAAAGAAATTTGTTGCGAGATAATTAAAGTGACGCCATGAACATATGTTAGCCACTATAGTCTATTCATTTGCAGCTGATCTAAGATAATGAATCATGGAGATAATTAATTTGATCAATCGAAATCGACCCTTAAGAATGTATCGCTAAGTAAGAATAGAGTTTTCTCGGTGATGAATTTCATCATGTTCTCTGAATTGAAGATTTTTCGTGAAGATCCGATTCGAGCTTCGCATCGCATTCGTATTCGAGTGAAACCTAAATACCATCTAGTTTTTCAAAGTCGAATAGTTTGCATAGTCGACGCCAGCTCTTCACACCAATATCTCTCATTGATAAATGCGCTAAACTGTTATCTCTTTTTTTAGTCATAAGCATTTTAGTTTATCAAACAAATGTTTGCTTATGTAAATTACGTATATAAGTTTCGAAATAGAAAACATAGCCGAGTTTAAAAAATCATTCTGATAATTTTTCGATATCTTTATCTCGAACGTTTTGATTAAGAATAAAATATTGAAAATAGCTTGATGCAGCATCTATTTTATTGTTTTAAAGCCATTATTCATTGAACGAAGAAGGCAGTGTTTTCAATGATGATTATATCTTTCAACAATTCAAAGTCATTTGTTGTGTATAATGAATTCATGGGTGCACCACTGCTTTCTATATGATATGCATTAGAGAGCTCAGCACGCTCGCTACGAAACGAGCATTTTATGTGGATTTGGACGCTTTGGGTGAAGTATTTATTTTGAATTATATTCAATATGAAATTTATCAACCAGATAACTTCTGACAGAAAAGCATCAATCATAACCAAGTCTATTTTGTGGCTGTAACTTTGACTTCTCGTTCTAACAATATATCATTTTTTTATAAGTCTAGTGTGAGCTCTACTTTCATAGGAAAAACCTTTGGACTCTCTCTCTCTCTCTCTACTCGATTACATCAAACATCAACGTATGAGTTTATGAAAAGAATTTTGATCCCTTTATCTCCACCTTCACGATATAGATAATAGAATCAAGGTATGTAGAAGTAGACACATCATCTCGTTTTTGTAATATAGTCAAAAGAATTTGTTCTTGAGACAATAAAATGTCCTATCGCACGCGCCAGTTTTTCGTAGACAATCTACAGAGATATATGAGTATACTTCTATTCATTTGTGTCATCATAACTATAATCGAATTATAACAGCGAGAAAAGACTGTATCTCAGTATTCGGTGGTTTATTTTTCATGAATTTCGTATGTCTAGCTGTTTTTTCGTAAAAATGTATGCTTATTATTGTGTTCTGTACGTACTACGAACTTGTGTTAGGCTTCCAGAAGACCAAATAATGAAAATTTTGTCATAAATTTGAACGAAACCGCATCCTATATCCGTTAAATAAATCAAAAAATAAACAAAAGATTTCATATGATAACAAAATGTTTGAAATAGAAAATGTTTAACTTATGTTCAGCTGTTGTAACTGAAGTTACTCTAGGTATATGATACTAACTGATGTTTAAAAAAATTCAATGAGACACGAGCTCATTTTAACAATTTAAAATGGTCTGAAAGGTGACTTTTTGCGATAAGAAATCAATTCTTCTGAGAAGATAAGAAGCGCATAATTTTCAATACCTAAAAACTACTCTTGTTTATTATTTTATTTAACTGAAATGTACCTTTTCGTATATGCTCTAAACGGTAACGTCCAATGATAATACAGGACAAATAAATGATTTCAGAATGTAGAATAAGATAACAGTGGCGAGAAGGAAAACAACATTTTTACAATGTACTCTCGCTTGACCCGCATGATATCGTTGCAACAATAAGTACCATGAGACAAAAAGTAGACATCAATGCATATCAGAGAAAAGTAAAAACCAAGATTTTGAAAGAACACTTTTTCATAGGTCACTAACAGGTAACTATTGAATTATGGATGACATACCCGACAACCAAGTAAACACAACGCATACATTAAACAAGGTTATTTCAGGAGATTGAACTAACTTTATCAACTAATTTTTGATACTATTAGACTGTCTCAAATGTTGTCGCTGGTCGATTTAAAGATAAAACAGCAATTGTAACAGGAGCTGGATCGGGTATTGGTCGAGCTATTGTTCTACGACTTGTAGCTGAAGGTGCCTCCGTCTTTGCTATTGATATTAATGAAACCGGACTTCAAGAAACAGTAAATTTATCGTCGAATCCCGACGGCGTATCAATTGCTGTAGTATCCATTACAGATGAACAACAAGTTACCGAGAAAATCAATGAATATGTTGCTCGTCAAGGACATCTCGATGTTCTCATTAATATGGCTGCTATTCTTCGATCATCTCTATCAATAGATACGACAGTTGAAGAATTCAAAGCTATTATCGATACTAATTTAATTGGTACATTTATTTTATGTCGTGTTTGCCTTCCGCATTTGGTAGTCACCAAAGGCAATATTGTTAATGCAGCTTCAGTAGCAGGTCTACATGGCCATGCTTATATGGCAGCGTATTCAGCAAGTAAAGGAGCGGTCATTGCACTGACAAAATCTCTTGCAAGAGAATTCAGTATTCAAGGAGTACGTGTCAACGCCGTAGCACCAGGTGGTACTCTTACACCATTGCTTACATCTCTTCAGTTGCCAGAAGGAATTAATCTGTCTTTACTAGACAATATACAACAGCCTGGCCAACGACTCGGTCTACCAGAAGAGATAGCTGCTGTGGTAGCTATGCTTGCCTCTCAAGATGGATCTTTTATTAATGGAGAAGTGATCCGTATCGATGGGGGTCTTCATACTTAACTGACTCTTTTTGTGTTCAAGAATTACAATGAATTAATCATTTAGTCTTCTTTTTCATATTAGTGATTGATCTTTTTCTTTAAATATTATTTTGTTCTATGACATAAAATATATTGATTAGTATAGAGCAACGCAATATTAAGACTTAGATACGGTTATATTTCATCAAATCACGTTTGTCTAAAGTTTATTTGAATGAATTCATATATTCTTTTTATTAAGCTCAAACTTCGTTTTAATACTCAAGTTATACTAATAGAGATCATTGCATACACCTTATTTTCTTTCATGCAATTCAGTTTGATCGAAAATTAAAATCGACGAATTAAAATAAGCACCATTTTTGTATCTGTTCACATATGAATCCTTGCTTTCGTTTTCTTTTAATGTGAAACAAAAAACAAGGGACGATTGTAAAAAGAGACAAAAAAATTCAAGACAACACCAATAATGAAAAATGTATCCTATGAATCAAACACTTGTTATGGGTTTGAATCGTTCTGCACGCTTAGCCTTTTGTTCCTAAAACAAAAATTTTTGTTAACTATAACTATCGTCAGAAAAAAAAACACCATTTTACTTACATCCGTTGCGTTTGCTTTAGCGACGGCTGAAATATCACCAAAACGTTCAGCTCGCTTTTTAATTGCATCAGTTAACACTGGGGTCGCTGGTGAAGATTGTGCATTGACTTTTTTCTTTGTTGACGTAGACTTGAAAAGAATATTTTTGGAAATGGATAATTAATATTTCAAACTTCTCTTACTGTCAATGGTGTAACAACACCGAAACGATTGATACGTTTTTGCTTTGTTTCGTCGTCTATTGGTACTGTCGGACTATTTACATTGAAACGTTCAGCTCGTTGACGCTTTTTATCTTGTGCATTTTCCTAAATTAGATATTGAGGACTTTGTTTTCTTTCTATTCAATGAACACTTACTGCTGAATCGACTACGACACCAAATCTTTCTAATCGTCGTTTTTTAGTCTGAGGGTCGATGGGCTCCTGAAAAAGAAAAGTAATCATCTGTATTGATTATCCATCGATTAAACTCATCCTTTACAGTCGTTGTACCAAAACGTAATGCACGTGAAAGTTTTTTTGCTGCAGGTGCTATTGTTCCAAAACGTTCAAGACGTTGTTGAAATCGCTAGAATAAAATAAAATAAAAATCCATATAAATGAATATTAAATCAACTACTTACATCGCCTGTTGCTAAATCTCCATTTTCAGTATCGACATTGACACTAATAAAAGTCAATAGAAAATTTCAAAACGAGATAATAAACAAAAGATTGAAACATAATGATTATTTACTTACGCTAATGTTTCAGATTGTTCTATTGGTTTCTCTTCTAAATCTTCAATTATATCTGTTTCAACAACTGCAGTTGATGCCATTTTATGGAATACTTAACAAGAATATGATGCTCGTTAAACGAAATTATTAATCGTTAGAAAGAAAGGCATGAACGATAACGTCAATATACACCAATGAGAATATTCTATTAAAGGAAATGATTTGCTTGTTCTTGACCAATCGATAACGAAACATTATATTGGAAGAAATTAATTAATTAAAAATTGCTAACTACTTATTGAATATAGAAAAATGAGTTGAAAATTGTTATAATAATTATTTTTTTAAATAGTTTTTAATTTTGATAAAATACCAAATCATTTTATTCAAATAAATAAAAACATCCGTCCGGACTCTGATTCAGTCGTAGTCTGCAAAAGCAGCATGTATATTATTCAGTTGTAAATCTTGTCAAACAGAACATCAACACAGTCACCTCAGCCTCAAAGCTTCACTAAAGTTGATTGAAGAGTCCTTATTCTGTGAGTCTCTATCAGATCAACTGCTTCTTTTCTTTCTATTTATGGAAAAATCTAAATCAAGTCCGATAGTTTTATGCATCTTCAAAAGATCATGAATCATAATATCAATGTTCAGTTTTTTTCACCGTATACCTACGTTACGTAAAGCATCGCATTGTTCGATGTAGAATAGAAATGGACAAGTATTGAAATATGTAGTAACGAATGGTTTGCCAACAAAAAAACTATCTGAGTCATAATTGTCTTTTCAATCTAACGAATTAATTGTTGTTAGTGTTATGCGAACTCTTCAATATTCAACGGTTAATAGTTGTTTTGAAATTCATACTATAATTATGGAAATGATCCAGTCTATGAAAAAACACTCCTTCTCCTTCGAACAATCCGAGGCATTTAAATGGCTCAGAATAGGAGTTCTCGGAAATCTAACATCTTAAGAGACAAATATACTTGAAACATATCGATCCTTAAATTAACAGATGAATTTCGCGAATAGTTAAATCAGTTTTTCATTTTATTTTATTCTCACTAAATTTCCATTTGAGATCGTCAACGTACGGCAGAAAGTAAGAATATCTTTTTGTGAATTCATGATTTGTTTACTTCCAACCAATCGACATTAGAGAAATATTTTATGGGCAAAAATTGGATGGCTGACTGGTCTGATGTTCTTTTCAGTCTAGAGTAAACTAAAAACAATGAAAAAACGACACAAATCTAAAGCAGCTCAATTGGCAGCAGAACGTGATATTGAACTTTACATTCGTTTGTTAGTTTCATCAGTAGATTTACTTTAGTTTATTTTTAATACAATTATAGAGACATCGAAGATCAAATTGTTGTTGAAGAACATGTTCTGAGAAATGCAATCGGTCGAGCGATTAATATACTTTTCGGCGAGGTTTTTACCTTTTAAAAAGTTTGATTTAAATTAAAGATCTCAACTGTCTTTTTCTATAAGATTGGTAGTCAATCGATTCACGTCGAACTTATTTCATTTCGATATGGCACAGGAACAATTAGGACGAAAACCAAGTAAATTCATTTCTAGAATTTTTATTTCTAATAAACAATAAACTAACTTTTAGAATGTTAAATCAAGTTCGTTGTGCTTTAACATTTTATGGTCTACATGATAAACGTGAATGTGCTTTTCGTATTGATACAAAATCAGAAGAAAATGATAAAGATGATGATGAAGACGATCGCACACTTTCAATGTCGATGGACTGATATTATTTTGTTACTTTTGCTTTTAGATAATAGAAATGTGGAAACATTTCAAATTTGATCCTCGTACAATTAATTTTTCTTATGATACAGATGACAAACTAAGTGATGTAAGATTTTTTTATTTATATCAAAGTTGAAAAAAGTATCATTCGTTTGTTAGTTCGATGTACTATTACATTCCGCATGGGATCGCGCTGTTGCCGAAGGTCAATTTAAATATAAAATTGATCAAAATATTAAAAAACGAATACTTGACGGTGATCTTCATTATGTCATTGAAGTAAGTGTCTCTTTCTTTCGTAATAAAACTATATTTATATGATGGTATACAGTTAAATCCTAGTCGATTTGACAAACGTCGATTACCGGATCCATTTGAACGTGTGGATACACCATTTGATAAAAACAGATTTAATTTTAATAAAATTAAAGACGAAGAAGTAAATACATTAAAAATGATCTGGTGTTTTCGTGATCAAGAATGATCTATGTATAGATACTGTTTTCTTTAGATGATGAACAACAAACTGATAAACATCTAGTAATAATTAATAATTCACCGGTTCGTCCATATCAAGTGTTACTTGTACCAAATCGTCAACTCGAACAGTCACAAGTAAAAAGCAAAGACGTTAACAATACAAAGAAAAAATAATCCATTGATTTCACATGTGTAGATTTTAACAGTCGATTGTATTTTATTTGGACTTCGTGTTGTTGCTTCAAGTGCTTATCCATTTATGTATGTTGGCTTTAATTCACTTTGTGGTTATGCATCAGTCAATCATGTAAGCAAAATTTTCTTTATTAAAATTAACTAAAAACTTAAATTTAGCTTCATCTCCATGGAATTTATATGCCGAATCGTTTATATATTCAAACTGTTGTAAGTTTTCGTTAAAATTTTATTTTGTTTTCGATAATGCTTGTAATTCCTATTTAGAAATGTTCACCATTTCATGTGAATTCTAATTGTTATCTTTTTGATCTATTCGATGTACAAGGATTTGCTTTTGAAATAAAACATGTCGACGAATTTGATAAAATTGCTCAGTAAGTATTTGATAAATTTTATATCAACATACAAAATTTACTATTGATTCAGGCGTATTAATACAGTAACAAATTATCTTGTTTCATCCGATGTTGCTCATAATATGACGATCATGAAAGGAGATTCATTTTCGTCATCACAACCAGCTCTACGTGTTTTCGTTTGGTTACGTCAATCGAATATAGGAGCGAAAACATTTCATCAATGGAATATTGGCTGTTTAGAATTGTCAGGTTATACATTTCTTCAATGTAAGTAAAAAAGCATTAGCCGCCTTTCGATTTAATAAATGATTTCGATTTAGATGAAGAGATATTTAATGATGCAAATGAAGCAAAATTTCGTGAATGTATTAATGGCGTAGCATTATCATCGGAAGTACAACAAAAAATCAGAGACGATGTGAAAAATTTATTAGACCAATAGGAAAAAATTGAATTTTGCTTAGTTTAATTAGTAAAAAGAATCTTTATTTGTGATATTACAGATGATCTCGTGTGTGTGTGTGTATTGAAACAAAACGTAGATTATATTTAGCAACTAAATAAAATATCGATTTGTAAAATTAGCCTTTCAAATTGCAAATCAGATAATTGCTCAGCATTTTTATTACAGATATGTCAATATCATTTCTTTTTCGTCGTGTGGCAATGTTGCAACAACCACACATTCATGCATTTTCTACTTCAGTTGTACTTTTTAAAGGTAAAAATACTGGTGGTGGTAAATTGAAAACGTCAAAACATATTTTATCCGATGCTGATTTATCTGCTTCATCG
Source organism: Rotaria socialis (assembly GCA_905331475.1). NCBI lineage: Eukaryota > Metazoa > Rotifera > Eurotatoria > Philodinida > Philodinidae > Rotaria > Rotaria socialis. Next base: position 100,181 of record CAJNYU010003635.1, read on the forward strand.
AGTGATTGGTTATCATTAAAAGCACAATATGATAAATTACTGATTGAACTTCATGAACTTTATTCAAAACAAATTCAATTACGAACATCATCATTAGCATTCGAAGAACTATCCGTTATACTTCCACCTAATAATAAGGCACATCAATTGAAAGAATTAACGCAAATAATTCAAAAATCACCGCAAATGTTTATGATCGATATGACACGACATGCTCAATATATACCAAATGTTCTCGAAGCAATTCATAAATCAGGTCTCAATGTTAATCCGCAACAAGATGGAACAACTCTTTATCTACCAACACCGAAAGTAACACGTGAACATCGTGAAGAATTAGCTAAGAATGCTAAGAAATTAGCTGATCAAATTGTTGTTAAAATGCGAGAAGCCTATTCAAAAGCACATCGAAATTTAAAAAAACAAGAAAAAAGTTTAAGTCACGATTTAATTGTTGATTTAGATGCTAATTTAAAACATCGTCTTGATGGTTACATTGCACAAGTAGAAAAAATTCGTTCAGAAAAACAAAAAGACTTGTTAGATTCAACTTTTCATAAATAAAGTTTCTCATAAAACATAGAAAATTTATAGCATTATAAGACAAAAATAAACAATCGATATTACAAAAAGTGAAATAATACAAACTAATCACTTCCCTGTGTACATCAATCTACATTGAAATAGTTCCCTTTGTTTTTATAATAAAAGCAACAAAAAAAATGAATGTAACTATTGTTATGAACCATGACTCAATTTTGTCACTATCAAAAGAGGTTCTCTGATAAAAGTTAATGTTGATCTCATGTAAGATTGACGACAGAGAATATGCACAGAAAACTCAAACAGCAGTTCATAGAAGTCTTCAATTTTGATTGACAGAATGATTCACTGGAATCGCACTGTTTTTCCGAAACAAGAACGTACTATCGTATGGATTTGTCGAAATCAAAGCTTTCCTATCAATGATAATCATCCGGTATAGTAAGTCATTCTTTGTATGAAAAAATAATTGATTTCGAAAAACAACTTGATCTTAACATATTGTGGCCGGACTTAGCGTAGTCACTTGAAGCCCCATGTCAGTATGTAAAAAACGAACTTGTTGCTAAAGAATGATTCAGGTCATCAAACTTTATTGGTTTTATTCTTGAGATACTGTCCATGTTCGATTGTTTGAAATTATCATGTGTAGTTTTTAGTGAAAGTCACATATCAAAATATGTTAACATTTAGTTAATATTATTAGAATATCCTTGGTAATCTTTTTTTTTTATACAGGTAACAGACAGTGCTAGTAGAATAGGAAGATCAAAATCGATTGAATTTTTAATAAAAATCTGTATACTGAACACATTGTACTATGCAATCATTGCCTATTATAGAAGAAGACAGACTTAATAGTATCATTGGACACCATTTTTTCGCTTCTGTCTATCGCATTTGGAGACTTTTTAAGCCTATCTACACCTATATTTTCGATAACAAATATTCTCATAGTCTATTCTTTTTCCGTTAGTATTTTTGATGCGCATAGCTTATCTTTTGTCGTGTTTAATGTCGCACGTTGCAAAGACGTAGAGATGATATTTCATGTCCTCAAATGTATTGTAAAAGATGCATTCATTACATCTTATAGTCCGATTTTTATTAAAAAAAACTTTATTGCATGTGATAGGATCAAAAATAGCTGCATCTACTGGACTGTTTCGAGTAGAGTTTTTCATAATCTTGAAAATTTTCAGTTTTTTGCAGCAAGTGTTTAATCTATTGTTAAGAACCTGCTGAATTTATTGGCTCTTATCTTCTATTCTGGGACTCTTTGGATACATCCGTTCATAGAATAATTAATCTTTTCTTGGTATGTAAAGGTAGACACTGACACACATGCACAAGACGAAGGATAAACCTTTTTCTTTATCCTCTTTTCTATTTGTCAAACATCAACGATGGGACAATAAATATTGTATGAAGTAAAAAATAACCCGTAATCCATCGTTATAAATCAGTTGTTTCGGCTCTCAAGAAGTAATTCACTCTATTTTATCTTTATACGAACATAATTACCGATCATTGTATTTATTTGATTGATAGAGAACAACATACATTTCAGAAACTTCAATGTCTTCGATCATTTCTGATGTCGAACTTAAATCACATATTGATCGAACCGTAGTCGACAATGATATTTCGAATGGAAGATTGGCTGCGAAAAAACTTCGTTCTCGTACCTATAAAAATTTAATAGTACTTTGTATAGCGTTTCTTCTTCAGTTTACTGCATTTGGTGCTATTGGTAATTTACAGAGTTCATTAAATACGGAAGCTAATGTTGGTGTTAATTCTTTATCAATCATTTATGCTTTTCTTATTTTTTCATCAATATTTTTACCACACCCATTAATAGCTTTATTGGGTCTTAAGTGGACAATTGTCGTGTCGCAAGTTCCGTATGTATTAAAATGACATCGAATGAATATTAAATTATATTGCCTTTCTTTTAGTTATCTTTTATATGTCGCAGCTAATTATTACCCCAAGGCATATCTTATGTATCCAGGTATGACACACCTTAATCTCTGTTAGTATTTGCCAATAATCCTTGTTTTTCTCTTGTTAAGCTGCTGCTCTCGTTGGGTTGGGAGCGGCACCATTGTGGACATCGAAATGTAGTTATTTAACTGATACAGGTACAATTTATGCCGAAACAAAAGGTGTCCATAAAGATGTTGTTGTCAATCGATTTTTCGGCATTTTCTTTATGTTTTTTCAATCAAGTTTGTTTTAGTGTATTTATTATTTAATATCAAGGATAATATCTGCTTCTTTATAGGTCAAATTTGGGGAAATTTAATATCATATCTCGTACTTAAACCAATCGAAAAAGAATATAATGATACATTGTATGAAGTAGAAAAATATACTAAATGTGGAGCTGATTTTAGTGAAAAAGAATATAAAGGTGCAGAAGTTATTAATCAAATTGATCGAAAAACAGTATTCATGAATCTTCTTCTTCTTGTTTTTTTGTTTTAATAAATATCTATTGTTTCGAATAGGTTGATATTCTATGTATCGTTTATATTTGTATATGTGCGTGTTCAATTTTAACCGTAGCTATATTTCTGAATCAACGCCGAAAATCAACGCGAGGTAAGCCAATTATTTTAACAAAATAAAAACATAGTATCACAAAATCATGATTATTATTATATAGATAAAATCCCTGTTATGCTTCGTGATTCATTTAAATTACTCATCTCAACGATTAAACATATGCGAAATGTAAATCAATTACTTCTTATACCATTAACAATTTGGTCCGGATTAGAACAATCATTTCTTGGAGCACAATTTACAAAAGTAGGTTAACATGTAGTTAACTATCGACAAAATTCAATAGGAAAGATTAGTTCATAATGAGAGTCAGCGCAGTTTATCAATGAAGTCTTAACATTTTTACATCGCGTTTAGAAAAGATTCTATAGATTATTTGTTCTTTTTTTGTCTCATAGGGTTTTGTATCTTGTACATTGAATGCAAAATATGTTGGTCTTGTTTTGATTGCCTATGGTGTTTGTGATTCTATAGGAAGTTTTAGTTTTGGTCAACTGGTAAAATATGTGGGTCGTTGGCCATGTTTTGTTATTGCTGCACTCATAAATTATTCATTAATTATCACTATGTTTACATGGAAACCATCAGAAGATCAAATCGCTGTCCTTTTTGTTTTAGCTGGCTTATGGGGTTTAGCTGATGCAGTTTGGCAAACGCAAATTAATGCATTTTATGGTGTTTTATTTTCTAATAATGATGAAGCTGCTTTTTCAAATTATCGTCTATGGGAATCTATTGGTTTTGTTATATTTTATATTATAACACCATATATTCGTATACGAATAGCATTGATTATTCTTCTAATATGTTTAACATTGGGTATGATTGGCTATGGTTTAACCGAATATTTGTGGAAATTTAAAAAAATCAAAAAAGTTCAAGTTGTACCATCATAAATGAATGATTTAAAGCAAAACTTTTATTGAGATTTATTACATAAATATAAAATTTAACTTTCTTTACCAATGAAATCGTTGAGGTGCTTTATATTTTGTTGTCTACATATGCATAATAAAAGTAAAAAAAGATATGAGTATTAACTGTATACATATAAATAAATAAATTATTTATTTTACTTCATTAAACTGACTAATTGACGATTCAGTTTATTGACTACGGGTGGACCAGAATAAGCTAAACTTGTATAAACTAAAACAAAGTAAAAACGATTAAAAAAATTCGAAAAATAATAGATCTTTTCTATCAACAAGATTAACTCATTATATAACTATTTGATCAAAGTTGAAAACAAGCATTGAGCCTTCTGTTTTTCTATTGATATTGAAAAGTCTATTGATTTTTGTTAACAAGAGTTCTGCCGATGTCGTATTCACCAATGAAAAGAAAATAAATCTCTTGATTATGGGTATTACTCAATCGTTCTTCTATCAAACGATGCATGTCGTCGTTCTTATGTTCAATAGAGGGAACTTTTATTGTAATATATTCGTTTTCGTTTCGTTTCTTTTCAAAATCAATATAATAATTCAATTAAATACGCACTGATAATTATATTCATGATATTCATTCAATATCGGATGCGTTTATGCTAGATTGAACTTTTCGGATTTAACAAAAAAAAGAAAAGAAACGAGTAACATGGAAATTTACTTTGTACAAGACTAGCGCCAGCTTTCATTCGTTCGACAATATCGTCTACTGTTTCGATACCGCCAACACCAATTAAAGGAACTTGACCTACGAAATAAATTTTGAATATTTAAAAACAAAAAACAAGAAGTAAAACCTTGAGTATGCTGTCGAAATAAACGAAGAGTTTGCAGTGCTTTCTCTTTCAATGGCCTACCGCTTAATCCACCAGTTTCATTTCGATGTTCACTTTTTAATGTGTCCATTCGAGCTATTGTTGTATTTGAAATGATTAAACCGTCGACTTTTGTATTTGACTGACGAATAATATTTGAAATTGATTTTATTTCGTTTTCATTGAGATCTGGTGCAATTTTAAGTAAAATCAACGGTGTTCGTGCTGTTTGATCTTGCTCATCTTTACATGATATTTTATTGCAAACTTTTCGAATAGAAGTTAAAAGTTTTTTTAGTTCGTTTTCATTTTGTAAATCTCGTAAACCAGGTGTATTAGGACTTGAAATATTAATAACAAGATAATCAGCGAGACACCCAAATTGTTCAATACCTAATGTGTAATCTTGTTCAACATCTGTTTTAGTATTTTTATTTCGGCCAATATTAACACCAATCAATATGTCTAGATTAGAAAATAATTGGATGTTAAAATGACTAACGAACAAAGTAATCAAAGAAGAAAAAAAACGAGATTAATCCTTGGTAGACTCAACCTTGTGTTTCGCCTAATAAAAAATTCGGTCAATATTTCATTCTTTATCGCTCATGGTCTTACTTCTCTTATGCTTACACTCGATTAATTCATTCGTGTTAGTATGTTCATCATCAGACAATAGACAAGCAGTAGAATGCCCGACTTAATCTTCGTTCAAATTTTCTATACGGCATATGTACATAGGTATTAACTGAGTCGCATCATTCGTATCTTTTTCAATTGAACATCGCTTAAGATTTCTCTTGTTTTTTTCCTGCTACATCGTATTCAATATTTAAACTACTAGATATCGAATCCCTTGCTGACTGTTGCAGTCACATCTACACTTGATCGAATTCCTTTGTATTTTTTTTCTTCTCTCTATTCTTTTTGTGTCTGTTTCTTTTCTTCTTCTTTTTGTTTTTGATTCAACAAATATATACTTCCATACATACAATGACCACTTTCTTTCCTTTTTCCCCCTCTCCATCTCTCGCTCTCTCGCTTCTTCCTATTGCTCATTGTTCTAATCAACATATGTCCGTCTGTGTCTAATCTATTTCTTGTAAAGAGTCCACACTCTCAAGATCCGCGCACACGTATGTATAAACTAATATTTTCAAAGAGTCTGTTGACAAATACATCTCAGGATATCATCGATGTCGTATTTAGTTGTACAAAATCGAATTTCATCGCTTTCTAACAACGATATGTCTTCGTCAAGTGCCTACTCCTTACAATTGCCATTCTTGGGTACAATACCATTGGGAAGATCACCACCAAATTTAGCTTCATTTCAAAAGCCTTTACGTGAACTTTATATACCTTACTATCGTCAACGACGTGAACGTCATCATGATGAACGTCGAATAATTATATCCGATCGTGATATATTAATATTTGAACCTGATGCGGTATCCAAAGGAAAACGTTCATTAATTTATGCAACTTTTGAATCAATTGTTGAGATACAAGCATTAGAGTTATATCTTATGTTCAATCACACAGAAACTCATCACTACAAACGCGTACGTGCTGCATTTTTACCGATTGGTAAGTTCACATCACAGATACATAAATATGCATATTCAGGGCGTAACCAGGAATGTCTAGGAGGGCTCAACCTCCCTCCCCTACAATTTTTTTCTGGTAACGCCTCTAATGTATATGTATATTAACTACTCAAGCATCATTTCTTTCTTTCTTTTATGACAACGAGTTACAACAGCTGGTTCTAAAGTGCTAGTTAGCCTTCAAAAAAAACAAACAGGACCATCTGATACATATTTCGTTTTCTGCTTTATTTTCTTTATCGGAAAGTTTTCGTTGTCTTTTGTCTTTCTCTCTCTCGATACTCTTCATTACGGTTAATATAATTACAGAGATAGACTGTCAATAGAACGAGAAAGATTGAGAGACGAGTTTAGCTATGTTCATTAAATCTGCTATTTGTTCACGGAAGAATACATGTGTTTATTTGTCGATCAGACAAGTTGACCTACTATTATTACATCATTTAAACAGAAATAATTACAGTCATAAATCTATTATTGACTTGTAATTTGATCTCTTATTAGTAAAAACTAGTTTAATAATTCATCAAAATTATTTTAGGTTGCGAACATCAAGAACGTTTTCGTTCTCTCTATTCAACGATTGATAAAACACAATTTAATCTTCTTTCAACTCCATCGTCGACATCTTGTCATCCTCCACTTTTATTATTTGTTATGAGAAAAAGTGGTACTACTGGTACCGGTTCTCTACTTGATTGTCACGTTTTTGCTGTACGACGTGAATCGACTGCATTTGATTTATGCGATATGATACGAAAATTAATTATCAAACGAACAATGAGTCCTATATCATCAACACAACAACAAGGACCACCGCCACCATTACAACCACCACCTTCACTTCCGCCACCATCATCATCATCATCAACAACAACAACAACAACATTATTACGTCTACGTGATAATTCTAAAGATGGAACAGATCAGCGACGCACAAAATATCTTGATCGAGATAGGCCTATTTCAGCTATGGAACATCGTCAAGCTGATATACCAATAAATATCGATATGAAAGTATGTTACAGATTATTTACAAGGTTTTATTAACAAAACAAAAGAACTATAGAATTTTATCATTTATCTCACCAGTAGTAGCCTTGATTTAAGTAAATGCCTAATAAATGTTATTTTTCAAGGTGGCGACATAGGGACAGTAGATACTTTATATTAAAAAAAGAAAAAGTATCCTCAATGAATGAAGCAATTAATCGAATATAATATAAAATCTGTTCAGGTCCACGTAAAGATCGTATTCACAAAGTTTACATACGTAGAAACATTTGAATAAGAATGATATTTTGAATAAAAGATAAATTAAACATAAAATCTCTGACTTCCATTAGACGCCTCTTTTTCTGCTGAACAACGAAACTAATAGAACAAAAACTCAAAATTCATCGAGTTCATTAATATTTAAATTCTTTCCTCTAGACGAATCGTTCAATATCAAATATTAATTTACATGATGCTATAAATTTATCATCAAACGGTCTCACTAATCCATTATCATCAACTTCATTTCCTCTTAATAATAATGATAATAATCAACAAACAAATCCTTATCATGATCCATCTCAAGTATTAAATGCAGACAACGATATTTATCGTATATCATCTTCACGTTCAACACCAGTACGTATGTTGTCAACAAAAACTCAACAGCAACAACAACGTCATTTTATCAAAGCATCTTCATCGTCATCATCGATAGTGGTCGATGAATCCGATGAAGTTGTCAATGACTTAATGAATATTGTTGATGTTGAAAAACTCAAAACTATCGATACAAACGTGGTTCAAGTTCCTATAAAACGTCACGCATCATTTGATCATACATCATCATCGTCATCAAATGATCCCAATGGTAATACAATGAATAAAAAACGTTATCAACATCCTAACAATAATAAAAAACGTTCTTTATTTGCCAATTCAATTCCATTACCAACAATAGTTTCAGCCAATAATACACCAGTAATATCACGAACAACAACTAATGTTGAACAACAACAACAACAACAACAACAACAACAACAATCAGCAACATCTATACTCGATAGTTATTTATTACGTCCGCAAGTTGTAATTAATCGTTATGGTGACATAGGAAATTATGTACCAAAATTATTACGTGAAAATATAACAACAACAGCAAGCATGCGTTCATCGGACAGTAATGAAAATATTTTCTTTCGTGCAACAAATGGACATATATTAAATGGTTTTCTTAATTTGGATTTTTCATCAAAATCACAAGTAAACACTAGAAATCCCAACCGTAATAATAATAACAATAATAGCAATGATAATAATTCTCATTATCAATCGTCACCATGTCTAAATGAAGAGGCTCAAGAACGAAGTGTACTATCAATTGTTAGACAATTGAAGACAAATCAAACGTAAATTAAGAAAACAATTTTATGAAACAGAATCAGGAATTTCTTTTGTCTTCTTTTTAGAAAATTGAATAGCCATGAACGAGATTCTTCAATGCCAAATCAAACAACTCGTATTGAAAATATTGAAAATAATCATTATGTTTCATCATGTCGAATCCCGCGTGCTCAAACTCAGTCTCAACAACCTACAAAACCAGTACCAGCTGCTATGGGTGGTATTCAAGTGTTACCTTTTGCACCGCCTAGTTCTTATTCTTCTCAACGTCCCTTAAAAACCTCTTATTCATCATCATCAGCAAAGCCAAGACGTGTAGCTTCATTTACAATCTCTGATACAGAATTACCAATTGATTATAGACAATATTTACGTCATACTGATAAAGGCGCTCAGCTTTATGGTCAAGAAAAACAACAATCCTCAGAAACACTCGAACATTCACTCGGATATTTACCTTAATATTTTGTTTGTTTCTCGTTTTTTTTTCTGTTAATTTTTAGGAAGAAATTAGTGAATTTGAAATACTTACTATCTTTATTAGCATTGTTACGTTGACGATAGTCAATAAGTCGAGCACGTACTGCGTCATAACCATCATTGTTAAACCCATAGCTGAACAAAGAAAAATTAGACATGAACAGGAAATTCGTTAGCTGTGTTGTTTTGTTCATACCGATTTATGACCGCTCGATCTTCAGTAAGACGAAACACTCGAGGCTTTTCATTGCCCGGCTGTGGTTGTGGGGTTATTGTTCCTAAACGTAAAATAACTTCGAAATATATTCAAACAATTAAAATTCACATACCAATTTCAATAAAGCCAAATCCAAATTTACCTAACCCATCAATGGCTTCGCCATTCTTATCGAAACCTGCTGCAAGACCAATGGGATTTTTGAATTGACGATTCCATACGGTTGAATGCTAAAATTATATGTTCAGCTAAATAGTTTTCTTTTATTTTGAGTCGAAACTAATACAGAGAAAAAAAGAATTAATGCCAATAAGACTTCTAGGAATTTTAAAATTTTGTGTTCTTATTACGTACACGTATAAACTAATGAAAATAGATTAGAAAACATAATGCAAAAAAAGTCCATGAATGAAGCCTATCATTCGATAAAGACCCGTGATAGAACTTATGCATAAACTCGAATCTAATGCTGGTCGTCAACCGGAAGATAACAACTCTGCTTCGATTAATCTTTTTTTTCTCAATATTTTTCGACTTTAAAATGATTATTTTCAAACCAGAATAGGATCATCAATCGATTTCATTCGTGGAACAAGTCCATATTTAGCCATTTGAATTGATAAATTATGAACTTTTTCTGCGTCGATATATCGCAACGTTGGCATGATGTATTCTTCATAAAAACGTTCACTACCGAAATAGATGTTTGCACCAACAAAGACAAAACATCCAGCGAAGCATCCTTTTAATGAACTACGTAAACGCGCCTGGCAAAAAATATTATGGCATAATGCATGTGATTGATATAGAAAATTTTCTACTGACTGATACAAAAAATCGTGGTACCATCTTGAAAAAAGGATTTCATACAAAAATAAAGTAAAAAAATTTCGTTTTTATAGACAAAAACAAGATTTTATTAAGTTTTTTAAATACAAAAATAAATAGAAATATACATTGTTTGATTGATTTCTCATATAAAAATAGAATTAAGTTGAAAGCAGAGAATTTGATTTGTCTGTTCCATTATTTTCATCTTCACCAAAATAATAAGCTCCTTGTAAGTTGAGTAAACATTCAGCTGCTTTATGCAGTTCTTCAAATGTGTTTGGATCTATTTGCAATAAATTTATCATAATCGATTTGATCATTATCAAAAAAATTTACCTATCAGAGCAAGTTCAGCAGCATCACCATCAATTAAACGACTATCAGGTATATGTAAATCTTCAAGTAGATTGTTCGATTCTGAAAGGAAAAAGAAACTTCAATGTAATTTTCATTATTCTTGATACAGATGTTATTTTATTTCTTTTAAAATTATTCTAATCAAGGCTGCACAGACACCTTTGAAGAAACAAGATCATTTTATTCTGCTTTTCATTAGCACTCTACACATTTCTTAAACGATTCACACAATTTTAGAACCTGAACCTCGATGGCATCTACGTTCGAAAGGCTATATACTCTTTCTCGATATTAATTCTACGTACCATCTATTGGAGAAGTTGATATTTCACCTAAACAAAAAACAACACAATTATTCCTTTTATATTCTAACTTCTGGCATAAACGTACATTCTTCTACTTGATGATTATCGTCATCGATAATTAATACTTGATTAATTAATTTATCTATAAAATATTTTTTTTGTAGAAACTCCTAAACTTTAAAATCTATAAAGTCTACTTTGTTCTTCAAGCGCTGCGCTATCAATCGTCCAATTCTTTTGATCAGTTTCTTTATTTTGTTGATGTCGATTAGTTTTAAAATGCTTCATTAAATTACTATATGATTTAAATTTTAATTCACATATATTACAAGTATACGGACGAGTATCAGCATGAAGGCGTACGTGTCGGCGTATATTGCGTATAGACCAACACCGGCAATTACACAAACTACACGTATAACTAAAAATAAAACAATTGATATTCATCAAGTTAACAGTTTTACCAACCTTATCGAATTATCTTGTTCATGTCGACTTTTACGAATAGTAATTTGGTCGTTTGGCACTGTTTCAATTTGTGGAATTGCAACAGGAGTAGGCGAAGGTACACGAATAATTGGTATTGGTGTGACTAATGGTTTATTTCTTTGTACAGAACTTGTAATTTTTCCATTAGTTATTGTTGTGCAACGAGAAGATGAAATTTTCATAGCTCGTTTTAAGTGCGACAAACGCTTTCCATGTTGATATAATGCACTCGAAGAACAAAATTTTCGTTGACATAGGTTACACCAAAACTGATTTGGATTCTATTAATAGTTAAATAAAAATATATTCTTTCACTCGAAATATTTCAATAAACCAAACGAACAGAATTTAATCTACGTAATTGAAAGCATTTTTCTTATGAAAGATAAGGCTGTTTCGAATAAATGGAAGATAGATATGTATAGTAATGATTGCAACTGAACCATATCGTTACCTTGTACTAAAGAGTACACAGTTACGATCGAAACTTTTTTTCGTCTACCATAAAACGAAGTGATTAATCTTCCGTGTGTTCGATTCAAATCAAGTCTTTCACTACTACATGACCAGGCGGCTTGTAATGAGCAATTTTTGATTTAAATATGTGAATCTTTAAAGTATCCATCATGTATAATTTGCATGAGAAAAAGACAATCTGCTCATTCAAATAGAAATTCAAACTCAGAGAACTTTTATAATAGCTTTTCAAAAACGTAAAGTGTTCTTTTTCTCTTGAAATTAAACTACCTTCATTGTATTTTTCGATAAGAAAAAGTGATTTATGTTGAGAGCTATGATTTATAAGTGCACTACATGAATTGTAAATATTCTTAGTATTCGAGGAGTCTCGTTGAGAGACGTTTAATTTTGTCTGCATAAATGCAAATTTATTTGCTGTACAATTGTTAACTTGGTTAGATAAAATACGCAAACAAAAAAATTCTTCAATACTAATGAGATGTAGTGGTCGTATAAATATTGAATAGCAAGTTACTGATATTGATGCAACGTAGAAATAATAACTCAATCAAAATATGACCTTTTGGTACAGATTTATTTGCATGTATCCATATATACCAACCAAAATGTACATCGCACTCATTTTAGGCATTGATAGTGTGGTGTATTTATCAAATTGAAGTTTACTCACATTCATCTGATTTGTTATTTACTGAAAATCAGCTTTTGCTGGTGAAATCAAAGTCTGCAAAAATTGTAATGAAACAAACAAATAAAAGCTTTTATTTTAATACTTACTGTATTCATATTGTATTGAACTGATTGATCATTTTTTTTTCATAGAACTCGTTTCTGAAGAAAAAGATTTTTTATCTTATAAGCTAGTTTTTATTAAGTTGAATAGTTTTTTTTGTTTATTTGTGTTTTTTTATTAATAGAAAAAACAACCTAGTACGTATGAAAGACGCAGAACAACAAAAACCAAAACAGTTCGTTTGCCTACACGAGAAATCAAACGGGAAAAGTCATTCAAAAAAACAACATAAACAACAAACTAACTAACTAATGCTTGATTACTCCAATTTAGCAAGGATATCAGCTTCTTTGAAAAGGAAATATTCCTTGTCTTCTAATTCAACTTTAGTGCCACCATATTCTGGTAATAAGACTTTATCACCAACTTGAACACTGACTGGAACATGAGTACCATCCTAAAAATAGAAATCACATTCAAAATTTTCACGGCGAAAAGCAAAAAATAATATAGATCGTATACCTTTTGTTTAAGACCTTTACCAACGGCAACAACAGTAGCATTAAGTACTTTGCCTAGTGCTTTTTCTGGAACATGAATTCCACCTTTGGTTACTTTTTCGGCAGCAAACCGTTGCACAAGTACCCGGTCGAATAATGGAATAATCGTTTTTAATACTTTAGCCTAATTTAATAAGAAAATAAACAAATTAGAACTTTCTTAAAACGTATTTCATATCATTCTTACCATTTAAGAAACGTATGAATTGATTTCTATAACGTACGAGAATAATCGAGAATATTTATAATTGATTTGACCTCTCATGTTTTTCTTTTTGTTTTCATTGGAAGATACGTTTCATCCATTCACAGTAGGGAGGTCCAGCAAGCTCAGGGAGGAGAAAAAACGAATGACTACACAACCTACTCTTTTCTATCCATTCATCCATCCAGGAGTCGAATTTCTTTTTTTTTGCACTCATTCACTTTCATCATCTATCTTTCTTTTTCAATTTTAGTTTTCATTCGTAATAATCATAAGAAATGTATCGTTTTGCTAAAACAATCTCGCGAACAGCTGCATCACCGTTGATTCAACATATTGTGCGCCGTTCATTGGCAAAAGACATAAAATTCGGTTCCGATGCTCGCGTACTCATGCTTCAAGGTGTTGACATCCTTGCTGATGCTGTTGCTGTTACAATGGGTCCTAAAGTTAGTTTTAGATCTCTTTTTTTTCGAGAAAATGAGAGAGAATTTCTTGATTTTTAGGGAAGAAATGTTATTCTTGAGCAAAGCTGGGGCTCACCAAAAATAACCAAAGATGGTGTTACAGTTGCTAAAGGAATTGAATTAAAAGATAAATTTCAAAACATCGGTGCTAAGCTTGTTCAAGATGTTGCCAATAATACAAATGAAGAAGCTGGTATGATTAAATTTCATTATAGAATCAAAGAACAATTTGTTCTTTTTTTTTCGTTTTCGCATTTTAGGTGACGGCACAACAGCTGCAACAATTCTTGCTCGAGCTATAGCTAAAGAAGGTTTCGATAGAATCTCACGTGGCGCAAATCCAATTGAGGTTCGTCGTGGCATTATGATTGGTGTAGCAGCAGTTGTCGATGAACTTAAACGTATGTCAAAAATGGTCACAACACCAGAAGAAATTGCCCAAGTTGCAACAATATCAGCTAACGGTGATGTATCTATCGGTCAGATAATATCGAATGCAATGAAAAAAGTGGGCAACAATGGTGTTATTACTGTTAAAGTAAATAGATAATTGAATGTAAATTTTAATTCAATTAATTCTCTATACTAGGACGGTAAAACATTATTGGATGAGCTTGAAATTATCGAAGGAATGAAATTCGACCGTGGTTATATTTCACCTTATTTCATTAATTCAACAAAAGGTGCAAAATGTGAATATCAAGACGCATTTATTTTAATAAGCGAAAAGAAATTATCATCTGTGCAAGAACTTATTCCGGCTTTGGAATTAGCTAATGCTCAACGTAAACCATTACTTATCATTGCTGAAGATATTGATGGTGAAGCACTTACTACACTTGTTCTTAACAGGTGAATATAGAAGAAACTATTTTTGGATAAGAGAACAATCAGTCAGCGTCCCAGCCATGACATGTTCATGGACAATATTGTATTAGATCATCTATTTAATATCCCGTTGGCTATGTTACGACATACATCTGCACAGGTGGATAGTTAATGTATACAGAGTCGATCTTCTGTAAAGAGTTATAGCTAGCATTAGCTGTCAGCATGATAGCAGAATGTTGAATATACCATACTATCCCAGAAAGGCTGTGATAATACTATTTCCTAACTGTTCGTTTAATCAGCAAATTCAGAAGTCATCAATGGAGATTTTATTTACATATATTTTTTTTCCATTCCTTATTCATAGACTAAAAGTTGGACTTCAAATATGTGCCATAAAAGCACCTGGTTTTGGTGATAATCGTAAGAACACACTACGTGATATAGCTGCCGCTTGTGGTGGTACTGTATTTGGTGATGAAGCAAATTTAAATAAACTTGAAAATATAACTGCACGAGATTTTGGCCGTGTCGGTGAAGTTATTGTTACGAAAGATGACACATTGTTAATGCGTGGTAAAGGTGATCCAGCAGCTTTAGAACAACGTATTAATTCAATAAAAGACGAACTCGATGAAGCTAAGTCAGAATATGATAAAGAAAAATTACAAGAACGTTTAGCAAAATTATCCAATGGTATTGCAGTATTAAAAGTTGGTGGTAGTAGTGAGGTCGAAGTGAATGAGAAAAAAGATCGTATTACTGATGCATTAAACGCAACACGTGCTGCTGTTGAAGAAGGTATTGTACCGGGTGGTGGTGTTGCTCTTTTAAGATGTCTCAAAGTATTGGACAACAATGCCGGTGCCATAAACGAAGATCAAAAAATTGGTAAATAAAAAACTACGCATACACTGTTTATTTCTATTTCAATATATTGAATTTTGTTTGTTTTTTCGTTTAGGTATTGAAATCGTACGAAAAGCCCTTCGTATGCCTTGTGCCACAATTGCTAAAAATGCAGGCAAAGATGGTAGTGTAATTGCTGAAAAAGTACTTTCGTCTTCATTTGAAATCGGTTATGATGCACAACGTGATGAATTCGTTGATATGATTAAAGCTGGTATTATTGATCCAACTAAAGTATGATATCTATTTTCCTATGCTATAGAAATTAACTATTATTTTTAGGTCGTTCGATCAGCATTACAAGATGCTAGTGGTGTTGCTTCATTGTTAACAACAGCAGAAGTTGTTGTTGTTGAAGCACCTAAAGCCGAAAAAGATGCTGCTCCAGGCATGGGAGGCAGTACGTACCCATGAAATATTCTTATGTATCATTCAATTACATTTATTTTTAGTGGGCGGCGGTATGGGAGGCATGGGTGGAATGGGCGGCATGGGCTTTTAAAGCAAGCAATGAATGTTCAAATAGCGATATAGGACCTTTTTGTTATAACTGTTTTTTCTTTGTTTTTTTTTTTATTTTTCTGTCGGCCGTTGTGCTTCTCTTAGGCAATGAAAAATAAAACCATGAATACTGATGACAGTGACTAAGGTAGAAAAACAAATACATTAAAGGACATCGAGCTCTATACACAAAGTCGAAACTATGGCTTTCTATTCTTTTGGAACTTTTTCTTAATTAGTCTGGAAATAAAATTGGTGATCACAAGGAAAAGTTGTAAATAGAAAGGAAGCCTATGACAAATTGATGAATTGAAACACGAAAAATATAGTTAGCAGTATAAAAACAAAGATCATAAGCACCCAAATAAGCTCATAAAAATGCGTCGTCGTACTGCGAAGTGTCGCGTTGTTAGAGTAAAAAATCTTCAACGAAATCATCGACATCACAGAGTAAGTCGTTTCAATGGACTGACTTTAGACTTTCCCCACCATGTAAAGAGCATATGTATATCGAAGATAGCGATAACAATAATATTCTAGTTTGTTAATTTTCATCGATAAAAATTATTCGAACTTTAATGAATCGATATTCTCCGTTCAACAATGACTTCGTTACATTGAAACCATTCAGTAGAAACTTCGCTCTTTATATATTCACGCTAAGCTATTTATGGAATAGTTCATGAGGAAAAAATACAGCTTTGCCTTAGATTCATCACTTCGGAAGATTACACGCTAATGTTTCAGTCAATCTTCAATATAAGTGAAAAATTGAATTGTTATTCTTGCATCATTCAATTACGTAGGTACGACAACTATTAAGCATAAACGAAAAGTCACCGAATCCAACAAGAACTCCAGCAGTTTGGAATACAGCTTCTCTCGTAGAGGATGTCGATTCATTACCGGTAACACCTAATTTGTCGCTTGGAGCACGGAAGCACTTGCCAAGTAGAACATCAATCATATGTGTTTCTCAAACGGAATGTCTGTCAACGAATACTGATACGATTGGTATCAATTTTCAAAATGAATCTTGGCAACATTCGAATTCGAACAGTACATATAATAGTGTGAGCAACTCAATGATCTCCTTCAATAGATTCGATCATGTAATTCTTAATTATTTTTTTGAATACAATTTGTTTTCTTTTTCTCTTTAGAATGTGCTTAACAATGCAAATCCTCTCAAGTATGCTCATTTGAAAAAGGTTCGATTCTAGTAAGCTCATTACCATATAATAAAGTTCGAATATTTTTAAGAGCATCTCATCCCGAAGTGATTTTGATTCTGTCAATTCAAAACAAAACCCAATAGAGACGAAAAATTCTCCAGATAACTTCTATAAAAGAACCAATGCTTTGTATGCATCAATAGCCTATCATAATCCTAATGATTCCACAATATATACCACCGATCGCGAGAAAGAAAAAAACAAAAGAAAACGACGTCGTCGCGGAGCGTGTTGGTTTTGTTGTTGTACACCATGTTGCTGTTTATTTACCGCCATACTCTTAAGTCTAGTTTTTGCCAGTGTAGCAGCATTGATTGTAATGCTCATTGTATCACAGACAAATCGTGCTATATCAACGAGTACGACAATTTGTTTTCTTGAAATTTTAACGTTCTTTTTCTTTTTGTCATGAACAGCAGCAACCACCTCGACAAGTAGCACTACGAGTACGTATGCAAATATTTCATAAAAACAAAATTTAATTTGCGCATAACTTTATCCTTTAGCTACAACAACAACAACATCAGCAACTACAACAACATCAACGACAACAACTTCCACAAGCACTACCACATCGTCCACAAGTTCAACATCAACATCAAGCAGTACCTCATCGTCTACAAGTTCAACTTCGACAACAAGCAGCACGGCATCATCAACAAGTTCAACATCAACTACTGCTGCATCATCAACATCGAGTACAAGCGCAGTGACAACTAGCATAACAACTACTTCCGTTACGAGTAAGTAGCTTTTTAAAAGTATATCTAATGTTGATCACCTTCTGATTCTGGTCAGTACTAATAGTATAGAATAAGTCTTTTAGAATTGTTCTAAAACTATTCTCTCTCAATTTTTTCTTTAACGAACGTCAATTTATGTCATTGATTCTCTCGCAAAACAATGTAATATACAGACGATCTCTGAAGATACATAAAAGATGTTATTACTGATAGAAAAAACTCCCCTTCATGAAAATTATTAAAAATAAAAATCTAAATGAATATGAGATCTATGTGAAATTAAACGTCTACATTACCATCTTTAGCCGTAACAACTACTTCAAGGGTAACAACTGCCAGTAAGTATTTATCATGTACCATTGACATTCTGTTTTACGTGGTTCTTTTGTATTGTTTAAGCAATTACTTCTAATATATGTACTTCGGGATGGAAAGGTGCTACTATACTTTACCATTGTGATAGTTGTCCTGATATAATGCCTTATGCACAATATAAATATACTTATACGGCTATTTCGAATCGAACGCGTATAGCATTCGCATTTCGTGAGGATTCTGGATGCTTCGCACTTGATACTATGTCGGTAAAAAGTGTGTCGGCACCAAGTATTGAACTGATTGCAAACAATGGTTTTGAAACAGGTAACTTAGCATCGTGGACTTATTGTAATCCGAATGGTGCATCTAGTGCTGGTGCAGTGATGTCAAACGCAGATAATTTGCTATGTATAAGCGCTATTCTTCAAGCTCAATCAGGAAACTATTTTTATTACGATGGAGCAGTGACGAATTGTGATTATTTATTTCAAACATTTGCAACAACTGTTGGTGAAACATATACTATTTCCTATTGGTTATTCAATGAAGGTACTTATTCAGCAAGCAGTGCTGATGTGATAATCAGTATCTAAAAAAACTGAAAATATTTCTTTTTTTTTTGCTTTCGAATGAACACAGATTTATACAAGAAACAAAAACAATTTTCTGTTAAATATTTTTATTTTCAATAAAAAATTATCGTATTTTTTTTCTCATCCATAAGATAAAAATTACTCAGTTCAAACGGCATAATGCTCGAGATAAAATTAATAAGGATGTTAGTTGCTTTCCAATCATAAGAAGCACTTGTTGCACTCAGATATATTTGAAACTATGTCGAAAGTAGCACTTTCTCTACATTAGTATGAACTCAATCCATTCGCAATTGACATTCTGTACTATTCTGTGACATATATAAAAATTTCTTCAAATCAAGAAAAACAAACCGAAGAATTACTGTTTTTATATCTAAAAATTTAAAACAAGCCGTCATATACTTCCGCTATCGACAAGGTCACTAACTTTTTCTATCATACTGAACACTTCGATGAAGAAAGTGATAAGATTAAAACCAATAAGAAGATAAAGAAATTATATGATATACAACAAAAATTTTTTGAATAGAAAAAGCAATATATAAATCAAGCACAAGTATATCGAACACTCTTTATAGAATTAATAAATATATTTATATCAATTATTTAATAAACATATCAGATATTTCTCATTTGTGAGCATCAATTGAACAACCTTATAAACAATCCTTATTAAGCGAATGTTTCATATGAAAACAATAGAAAGAAAAATTAATAATATATCTATTTGTTTTTCTTTTATTTATAAAACTAAAAATAAATAGTATGAGAGATTCAACATGCCTCTTGACGATTATTAGCAAAATCAATCTGCAATTAGTGTATCATAAGTTATCAATACTGTATACATGACATACATATATATCTATGTAGACAAATGGTGCATATATGAGATCGATAACATCCGGAGCGAAAAGAAGATAGGAGACAGTTGCTCCACCTCGATATTAACTAGAAACAGATATGCATGAGGTGACAGCTCCTTTGACTCGTTAGACTTCTTGCAATTAATTGCAATCAGCGATAAACGCTTTAAAATCGTCAATTAGATTCTTTTGTTTTTCTCGTATGTCGGCATTCGAAATACGACGTTATTACATTATTGTTTTCCCAATGATTGAATTACAATAAAAATGTCGGCAATGGTTGATATTTCTTTTTTTTCTACTTTCATCTTGTAATTGAAAAACATAGATGAAATACATTGTTTGTATACAAATCTTGTCTAGGTTTTATCTTTCGTTTGATTGTCTCTATTGAAGAGTTTTACAACCTCTTTCTCGCATCTTGAGAGAAGAAGAAAAAAAAAGAAAAGAAATCAATGCGAATGCGTAGACATAAGAATCTTATCTTATTTGTTCTATTGGCTTCTTCGATACGGAAATTCAATTATAATCATGAGAATAGGTTTAAGACGTTTGTAGTTGTCCGACATAGTCAAAAAAAACAATAATAATAATAAGAAAGAAAAGAAAAACCGATGATGATGATGATGATGAACATATATATAGAAAACAGATCATCTTACACACATAAAAAACATCTTTAACAAATGGCATCGGTCGCACGCGACTTTCTTTTACATGTTCAATTATCTTTTTCTTTTGCATTGTCATATGGCGTTTTTCCAGTTGACTACTAATATAAGTATCTAGTGACTTTTTTTCTTTTTGTTTTAATCGATCTATGTAAAACAAAGAAATAAGAGAAAAAGTGTTGTTATTTATTCATTTGAAAAAAAACACCTTTTGAATAAAAAAACAGGATATACCTGGTGAGAATCAATTTCTTTAACTAAACGCCCTCCTACGTTTGTGTGACGGACATCCGGACTCTATTCAGCTTTTCTTTTCTCTTTCTTTTTTTTTGTAATAATCCATCCATCCGTTATAGAAGAAGGAAATAAGTGACCATATTCATCACTTCATCTAAAAAAAGAAAGAGCAAACGCAAGATCCAATATAGATTGATTTCTTTCTCTTTGTCAATCTAGAGCGAAGAGAGAGAGAGAGAGAGAAAGACTCCATTTTCCACTTCAAAACGATTCTATTTCTTGAGTGCTTGCTGCTTTTTTTCTCTTTCGCTTAGTCAAAACGATCGATATATGTGTGAACAGCACTACATTTCCGGCACAACTTTATTTAGCTACCTGTTCATGCGCTTATAGATAGACAGATTGCATACAACGGATTAATATGATCAGCAATAACTAACTAGTCAACTAATCGAAAAAAACAGAAAGAAAAAAAAATGGCAAGAATGAGCTCGTCTCTTACGCACGAATGGCATAATTGAGTTTTTGATTTGTTCGATTGGATAATAATATAACACGAGATCATTTTATATGAATACTTCAACTGAATGGAACGAAGAAGAAGAATATAGAAAGTTATAAAATAAATACACCTGATATTAATCGATTGATTTCTATGAATAGAGCAATATATATATATATATAAGTATTTATATAATGTATTTCGTCAAAAAGACTTATTGAATATTGTTTTTTATTGAAAAAGATTGAAATGATCTATTGAATTTGTTTTCAAAATACATTGACGAACAAATTCATTCGATAATGTATTTGATTCATTGATATAACGATTATCTTGTATTATCCATTCAAAAAATATTGATTTGATACATTGTGCATTAGTTT
The DNA here is from genome assembly GCA_905331475.1 of Rotaria socialis. Classification (NCBI taxonomy): domain Eukaryota; kingdom Metazoa; phylum Rotifera; class Eurotatoria; order Philodinida; family Philodinidae; genus Rotaria; species Rotaria socialis. Next base: position 121,989 of record CAJNYU010003635.1, read on the forward strand.
GTTTTTTTCTCATTTGAAAACTTATTTCAGAACAACAAATTACGCTTTTCTTTGTCCTTTCTGTTTATTTTATTTAAGAAACACATATATATATAAATGCATTTATTTTCAAAATAACAAAACTTGTTAACATCTTTGTTAATAGACTTCAAAACAAAGAAAAGTTACATGCTAAAGTTAAAGATGTATAAATATACAGTCGGCTCTCGTCTCCTTTGGTGTTTTGTCGACAACATCTGAGTGGCTTTGCATTGACATCCCAATATCAACATATATATATATATATATTTATTTATATATACATACAGACATCGATAAGGTCACATTATCACCTCATCACCTGCATCTATTGAAGAAACAGCCTCAGGCTTGTTACAATACATACACACTTTATTTCTTTTATTTTTTTATTTGGGCGATATACTAATAAAAAAAAGCAAACTGTCTGTTTTTTTTTGTCGTTTTTCTTTTCCAATCTCGTACTATTACGATTTAATGGTATGGTAATGATGATTATGATTGAGAAAACCGAAAGAAGATCTTTGCATCAATACTCAAAATATTTACTTAGCAGTTGTTCGTCTACAATAAGGGAAAGCGAGAAAGAAAAAAAAACGCAAGAATGACACAGTCTCTATCGTTTTTTTTATTGCACACTCGCGCTCGTTCCGATAACATTTTCTTCGATTGTTGATTGGTCCCGTTTGTGTGTGTGTATGTTCGCAGAAAGAATACTTTCACATGTCAATCTACACATACATACATGAGAGAGATGATGGGATTGGCCGTTACGATAATATTTTTTCTTTTTCTCTCTTTCTTTCATTGCCGATCGTAAATCGATCCTTCTCTGTGTTTGTCTCTCTCTCTCTCTCTCTCTCTCTCTCTTTCTCGCGAGCGCGCTCTCTTGAAATGACGACAACGAACGGAAATGAGCAGCAAACAGTCAACATTACCCCATCGGAAATAGCCAAGCAGATCAGTCGTCTGTGAAGGTGAGAAAAAGAGAAAGAGAGAAGCAGAGAGAGAGAGAGAGAGAAAACTTTTCTCATAACAATCATAGAATAACACAAGACACTTTTAGGAAAAAGATCTATTACATACATACATATATATATATATATATATATATATATTATTGTCATTCGTCAGTTGTTTGCTTGCTTACGTATATAGTTTTCTTTTCTTTATCAATGCTCTTTTTCTTCTTGAATTGTCAAAACTTTTTATAGCCAACATTCCTTCAAATAAAAAGATAATTTTACTCATGACAAATAAAATTGAAACAACAACGACATCAATGGATGATGAATTACTTGTTGACGTTGTAAGTCTTAATGGTAATAGTAGTTTATGTATTGATTCATCTCAACATACATCTTCATCATCGAATTCATCGTCACCAAATCATTCAATGGATTCAAGTCCACATTCACCAACATCATCATTATGTGGTGGCATGGAAGATGAACACACAAATTCCACGCAGAAATCTTCATCAACGAAACAACATATTGTTAAACCACCTTATTCATATATAGCATTAATAACGATGGCTATATTACAATCTCCATCAAGACGTTTAACATTAAGTGGCATATGTGAATTTATTATGAATCGTTTTCCATATTATAAAGAACGTTTTCCAGCTTGGCAAAATTCGATACGTCATAATTTAAGTTTAAATGATTGTTTTCTTAAAATTCCACGTTCACCAGGCAATCCAGGTAATATTGTTTAGTTTCACTAGAACGTTATTAAAACTAAAACGCTTTTTTTCTTTTTCTTAATTTAGGAAAAGGAAACTATTGGACATTAGATCCCGCTAGTGAAAATATGTTTGATAATGGTTCATTTTTACGTCGTCGTAAACGTTTTAAACGTTTGAATCACCATCATCATCATTCAGCGTGTTTTCATCATGGGCCAGTAGGACCTAACGGAGGGCCATCCTTATATCCTTCAATGCCGTTTCCATTTGTTCCAACATCATCAACATTAAAACGATGTTTTCCATTATTACCTCCTCCAATGCCAATTCTTGCTCCCCCTCCGCCAGCAATGACAATGGTTCATCATAATCAAAAATCAAAAACTTCATTTACCATTGATGATCTCATTGGTAATAATAAAACATCACCGCCGTCATTATCGTCATCATCGTCATCCTCATCCTCATCACCAACAACATCATCATCAACAACAACAGCCAACGTTAATTCTGCATTAACGATAACTAATAGAGCAACATTTCGTGTATGATTTTTTTCTGTCTTTTCTTCTTCTTCTTCTTTTTTTTGTTTTTTGTTTTGTATCTATGTGCCACTTTATTCTATATTTGACTACTAGTCAGTGAGAGCATGTTTTGCCCGTTTGTTTTCTTTTTTTTTGTTTTTAATATATATATATATTCACGTATATACATACATACATACATACATACATATATATTATAATAATAACATTGTAACCAATGAAAAGAAACTTAATCTCAACAAGAAAAATGATCGGTCAGATGTAAACTGATAAGAAATATGTTCTTGTCTAGTTTTACAACTCTCTCTTTTTTTTTGCTGTCATGAAAGCAATAAATTAATGTGTAATGCGTATCATTATTCTCGAGTAAATCAAATAGTCGATAGTTCTTGTGTTTACTTCTTGTAAACAGGAAAAAAAAGACAATTAATTCTCTTTTTTTTTGAGATTTGCTCATCTGTACCATCATAAGTATAAAAATAGACTTCTTGTCACCAATCATTGTGTTGAAAGATTTTCATCTGTTTCTGATGATGATGATGATAATACCCTTGTATATACATGCGAGTATCTGTTCGTTGTTAATCATATATATTAGACTGCTGCTTCTCTTTTATATATATATATGTTTTGATGAATCGCTTTCTCGTTTGTACCAACACAAAAGTCAAAATAAACAAATGGATAAATATCAATTGTTGTTATTCCAATGAGATGCGTGTGTATATATGTATGTATTCTCTCTTCTGCACAATTATCCACAATAAGGAGGAAACAACATGTCGTCAGTCGGATATCCGTCTGTTGTTGATGTAAGCGAGTATGAAAAGATTGAGAAAAGAGAAATAAAAGTGACTGTTGTTAGGATAGTAAGTAATAACAATTAGCTTCATCCCCTCGACATAGATAGACAAGATATGAATGAAGACGATGTGCGAACGAACACAGCTGTGCGTACGTTGGCTTGTGTGTATCTATTCGTTTTGCATCAGTACCATATACATACAAATAGAGAGCAGCAAGAGAGAGAGAGAAAGAGAGAGAGAGAGAGCCTGAGACACAATGCCGAAATCTTATTATTTATAATCAATTTTCTGTTTCTTTTTGAAGTTGGCTTATCTTTTTATTGCATGAAAGTTTATTTATTTTTATAATAAAAGTAACTATAGTGATAATTTCGTTCAGATAAAAATTTTCCGATGGGTAGAAAAAATTTGTAATCTATTGTTTTATGATAATCTTTTCGAATGGGTAAGATGATCGAAGAATTTTTTTCAAAACAGCGTTGGATATAATTTTAATCAGAGAAAATTTGCTCTTTTTTTTTTGAATTTCATAGATTGAAAGCGACAAGCAATAATCTTTCTAGTAATCATTGATTTATTGACAGAAGTTTTATATAGATCTTATAGCAAAGTGCAGTTATAAATACTTGCAATAACCAATGGCTACACTAGGTGTTTAGATATATATATATATATATTGTTAACCTTTCTCGCTTGGAATGCTTTAATTTTATTTCGAATATGTCGATAATACCTGATCGTTATTATTCTAGAATGAGCATTTTTATTGTTAAGTATAAGACTTTGAAATACTGCTTGTAACATAGTTTCATTCTTGTTCTTTTTTTTTGTCTATAAGATAAGCGGAACTAAAAGAGTACTTCATTTTTCTAAGGGTAACCATCAAATAAGTATTGTAGTTCTTTTGTTTTATGATTAGATTGACTAAATCATAGATTGCAAGCAATTATATAATAAAACATTGGTAGAGAACATTCTAGTTTTTTTTCCTCTCTCAATCATTGATTTATTGTCAGCTCTAGGTAACCATATAGATTAGTGTATGCTTGATAGAAAAATAATCTTCACTGATTTCTATTTCTATAAAAACATTTGAAATAATTTCTACTAGACAAAGAATAATATCGATAAAGCCAATGGTCAATGGTGAGCAGGGAGCCAGATCTTCTGCAAAATAGGGAAATTTTCTGAAATTTGAAGTTCTTCCTGAATTTCTTCTGATTTTTTCCGAATTCGAAACTATTTCAGATCCCAGTTTTGCTAGTGCAGTTCAGTACAATTATAACAAATTACTATCATAGATGTATATTGCGGCACCTTGTTTTTCTCAAAATTATCTGTTGGTAATTTCTGACTTATAATAGGCAAGTTCAGCCACAGCAATGGACTAGAATTTGATAAATTTCTTTTCTTGATTTTGAGAATCTTATCTAATTTAACATTCAACAAATGAAAACAAAATTATCTATCGGATGATATTAATATGGTTGACTTTGATTGTGAACAGAAACAAATCGAAGTAAATTAATTAGTCACAGCAATATCATTTCGACGTATAAAGAAGCAAAAGAGTTTTTCGTAAAGATTCGTCACCGATTGATGAATATTCATCTTTACAGTGACAAATCTTTGGAAATGAAGTACCAGTGAATGATATAAAAGTAGTGGAATAGTTAATGCCAACATCTTATACAGAAGTCGCTATTTCACAAAAAATGATCTTTCTGATAGTTTTCTGATTTTTCAATTTTCGATCTGGCCACCCTGATGGTGAGTTTCAATTCTTAGACTTGTATTCAGAGGAGCAGTCACTATCTGAATATTAATTAGTCAAATATCGAAAACATTTTAGTTTCAAATTCATTGAAAAAAAAATAGCATTGTGCATTTTTCCTTTAAATTTTTTTAACTAATAAAAATTTAAAAAAAGAATCATTATTGATAGAGATGCTCTCAAACGTAAGAAATTGTTAATGCCTCTCTTGTCCTAAAAGAACTTACTGGAATGAAAGCTATTTTTTTATATTCGCCAGATTATTTCAAGCAGAAACATAAAAGAATAATCAGCTAACCGATTACTTGCGTTATATATAACTTTGCTGGTTAACATTTATCCGTTCGAATAACTATTTTTTGTATTGTAGGAAGCAATAATAAACTATGAAATCGTTTTGTGACTTATTATCAGTCGGATGTGGCATCAGAACAAGCAAAATTTCTCGTTTCATATTCTATCATGTGAAAAAAAAGATATAAAATTGCCAATGATCTTTCACTCTATTTATTTCCGTTGACTTTCAAGCGGTATGAATAGATTCTTGCAAATTGATTCATATTTTAAAAAAAAGCGAATATGCAGATGATCCGTTTTTCTCATTTAACTTACTTAGACTTCAAAGATCGTTTTTGTTTATTTACTGTTTGTGTTCACAAATCATTAATAAATTAATTATTAATTATTGTGTGTTAACTTTCTAATTCAAATATTCATTAATTCAACATATTTATTTATTGTTCTGTCGACACCAAAATTGTAATGACTACTATTTATTGTTAATTTTATATTATTTATGTTTGAATATCGGAACTAGCATATTGAATTTAATCTAGATCATATTAATCTGCACTGTTAATTAACTATTCAATTTACTGATACGTCTTGCCTAGAGAAGACTATATTTCAGAATTCTTTCATGTTAATGCTTCAATATTCGCTTTTATCTATGTGACAAAAAGAACCTCTTCGAATCATCTCTTTTGGATTATACTTAGTTTGATAAGATAAACTGGAATGACACTAGAATGTCTTGCACTAATCTCTACACATTTCGGGCGGTAACACTGCTCTATTTTGTGTTTACCATTGGTTTGAACGACCAAAATAGTATATATTATTAACAGTAGGCAAGAATCAATGCGGGAAACATTAATTTTTGAAATCAATAGGGATAGAGTATGCAGAAAATAGCAGCTTACATTAGAACAAATGAAATAAATAATGCAAATTGTGACACTATTGATAGAGAAAGGTATGTCGTATGGTTGTCATTGTTAGAATTATTGCAATTTTGTTTTTATTAGATATTCTGATTATTTTCCTATGTCAATTCTCACCAGCTTATTGAGAAGTGCGTGATCCCGATGAATATAACTATTTGATTCAGTAGCAAATGATAAAAAATATTAATTTATTACTTCATCTCGACTGACATTTCAATCATCTCGACTTGAACATACGGAAATTCATTATTGAAAAGGATTAATTGAAGAATTTCAATTTCTCGTCAATCATGTGCAGAGCACATCGTTGTTTTACAAAGGCTTTCACGATAAATAAATTGCCCAGGTTATTTCATCCGGAAACCCTTAAATAATATTTTAGACACAATGAAAAAGCAGTTAGATTTTGTTGAAATGTAAACAAGAAGTTTTTCTTTATCGGTCATTTATTGAAGTGGATACGATAACAGTTGACGTTCTACGTTTACCAAAACCGTATCATTAACTTTAAGGCTTCGTCATGACTCTCATAGGAAATTAAAATCATCGATTAGTTAAACACAATAGAGATCCAGAAAAATAAATATTTGAAAAAGCAAGAACAAAAAGTAAATAAATATTTTGGTACTAGTGTTAATTTAAGGATCAGGTGCTTGACTTAATGCTAATAGAACCATTTTAAGTTCAGATTTGCTAATTCTTTTATCTCGATTAAGATCACATCCACTCAATAATGATTGCTTAAATTGTTGTAAATCTTCATTATCATAATCCTAAAGTAATAAAAATGAAGTAATCCGAAAAATCAAAAAGAAAAACAAAAGAAAATGTAAATACTTTTCTAACAAGATCCATAAGATCTTTAACAAATCCATCTAATTCTTCTTCTTCAATAACATTATTACCATCCTTTTTATCAACAGAGAAAAATATTGAATAAGAAAAAACAAAACTTTCTTCTTCTAGAAAATTACTTCATCATAAAGTTGAAATACTCTATCGAGGTCTTGCGAAGTTATTGATGAACAGCCCTATTTATACATAAGGTGCGCCAACGTAAAAAATCGAGCAGGAGAAACATTCCTTTTATTATAACATGGTTGAGTAGAGCTCGATGAGTAGATTATGAGTATCATCTTTAAAATGTTTCTAGGCTTACGTTTTGACTGAGAAATTTTCAAAATACAAACTGCGCCTCAAAACAGTGAATATTTCACTTTTTTTCGAGAAAACTCGAAGTTTACCTAGTTTAACAATCTTCAAACTTTCGCAAGCTATCACCATCGAATTCAGCATAAAAATCTGAATCCACTTATAAATGTAACTTTGACCAGTAAAAAACACAAGTTTCATGTTTGAGGAGCTCCACTAGGTCCTCATATAGACATGTTCAAATTGATGTCTCGCAAAATCATCAAGCATTTCTTTTGAAAGTAATTCTCATACTTTCTTACGTTATCCGAACTGTCAAGTGGTAGCGAACAAAATTGTGTATTGAGTTTGAAAAATATTGTTCCGTCTCTGAGAAAATTGATTTTTACTAGATCGGCGGCTATAGGTTAAAGAATTGCCCTCTTATTTCGAGATTTGTAGTCTCTCACAGATAAAATTTATGATAGTTAATGTGGATTTACGTGCTGATTCTGAATCTGANTTTCTCAGTCAAAACGTAAGCCTAGAAACATTTTAAAGATGATACTCATAATCTACTCATCGAGCTCTACTCAACCATGTTATAATAAAAGGAATGTTTCTCCTGCTCGATTTTTTACGTTGGTGCACTTTAATTCAAAACATTATTCATTTCATAAATAATAAAATCTAAAAGTTATGATTACTTTAAATACTGGCCGCAAAAGAAAATTTTCTTTGACAGGCAAGAGTCTATCATAAAGCGTCAGAAAAATATCATTTTATTTTAATTTAATTTTCTTACTTTGTCATCTCACTAAATTGCAGTTTTCCGTCACGATTTGTATCAAAAATTTGTAGCTATTCAAATAAAAATCATTAACTTCGTATAGCTATAAATTATCTGTGTACAATAGAATCTGTATATTCGATTAATTTTTCTTCAGTTGCATTATTTCCTTTTCGTGCACTAATAAGTGCTTTAATAAATTGTTTTAATTCATCAGCTTCAATATAACCCGAACAGTCTTTATCGAATTGTTTCCATACTCTCATGAAATCGACACTTGACTCAAGTGGATTGTCTTTACGAAAAAGAAGAAGAAAATTTTCTTCGGTCGGTAATATTTCAGCTAACTAAATAAAAGCAACAAATGAACTTTGACAAAATGACAATAGACAAAAAAACATACTTCTCCAATTTCAATACGACCATCTGCATTATCATCATAAGCATCTAAGAAGTATTCTTTTAATTCTCGCAATACATTATCGGGTATTAGCTTAAAGAAAATATTATGAAAAACAAAAAAAAGGAAAATAATTAAATTACCTCAAAACTCAAATCGCTGATACTAACAGACGATGCAAGTTCTTGAAGTAGATTATCTAATTCATGACCTTCGATGTAACCATTACCTAAACAAATAAATAGCAGCGTTTAACGAAAAAATATATCAATGAACAATTTGTTCAACTCATACCATCAACATCATAATGACTCCAGATTTCCATGAATTGTGTTGCCGTTATTTGTTTTAATTCTCTACTTTGTTCATCACGAAATTTTTGTAAAAAATTTTCTCTTTTACGAACACATTTAGGTGTTGAGACATTTGTTGCCATGTATAAATACAATTTGACTTACTGCATGTAAATTAGCAATTAATAGACAAAAGCAAATGTGCCGTTAGCTATGTTTTGTGTGCGTAAAAAGAGCAAAATATGCCCACACAATTTCTAGAAAAAAGATTATTTATCGTAGTTTGCCCTATATTATTCTCTACTTCGGGTTTTCCTTTTTATTCTTTAACACTAATCCATATGAAATAGAATGCCATCATACTTTCTACTCGATATATACTGTTTCTTTTTACCTTATTAGATAACTACTAATACATTTCGACATTTGTTTTCAAATAAGACTCACTTGTTTAGAAAAAAAAATGTTATGATTTTACCAACGAGAAAAGAAAACGTCACTAAATAAAAAACAGGAATATTAGATGTAGTATAATCAGTTGACATTTATTACACTTCCTATCATCATTTGTGCTTTCGTAGACATAGACACGCAACACGGCATAATACAATTCTACTATGTGCACACAAATTGAAAAATTGCAAAGATTAGCTCTTATTATTTAGGTCTCGAAGGGAAAATGGCATGTATAGTTACGCCCACCAGAAAAGAAAGACGTACTCATCCACACGCACTTACATACAGGTAGATACTGAAAAGTGTACATATGTAGAATAGTCAAAGAAAAAAAGAAAAACAATTTATGCGATATTATAAAGAATAATCGTATATATGTAATTTCTGGTTGGAAGACGGCGAAGAGAAAAGACACGAGGTGAAATAGTTTTGATGATATTTTAGTCGTTCGAAGCATATCTTCTTGCATTACTTTCACTGAAAATAATTTCATAGAAGAGTAAGAGCAGTGAAGTGCCATTGAACAAGAAAAGAACGTTCCTAGATATATAGAACTGCAACAAGAAAAATCTATCAATCTCCGATTTTCCGCTCGTTCTTTTAATAGGCATGTTGCTTTTTGACAATTTATTTATTCTTTCTAATTATATAACGAACAATTATTTGGTCTCTCGTCTTATCGTTTTCATCTCAGCTTAATTTAACATATAGACAAAACCTATTAGATTTTTCGTATTTCGATTCGAGTTTTTCTTGTTTAGCCAAATGTAGTAATCGGTCTCAATCGTTTCATCTGATTAATATCGATAAAAATATTATTAAATTATTATCATTACTAAGCTCGTATAAAAATGAATTCAAATAAAATCGTGAATCGAGACGATGATTTCGATAATCAATCTTTTTCTCTGAATAGTTGACAATTCATTACATGCCGAGAACAATATAGTTTGAATAGATGTTGACCTTGGAAATGCTGGGGTTTTGCTGTAGAAGTGTTTTTCTTTTCTTCGTTTTCTTTTCTATTCAACTCCTGATTAAGAGCAAGACGCAAGAGACAAAAATGTAACAACAAAGGTTGTTTTATTCTGACAGCCGCTAGTCAATAATTTATGAATTAGAATTTACCAATATGCTTTTACTTATAAACAGCTAGCACCGTTTTTTGGTATTATTTTCCAATCAGATGCTACTGAAGTTAAATATTCAACCTATGAATCAAATTTTTTTTTCTTATCATATTCTCAACTTTGAATTTTCATTCGATATGTTTTACGATTATTATGAGAAAAGGTTAGGTGCTTTCTTTGTGTTGTTTTAAGATTCGAAAATAGTCTTTATATACTATTGTAAACAGATTAGTTTACTTACAATGAGAGTTTTCTTTGATTGACTAATGATTGACTTGAATAATTGTCATGATTGTTTTATTGTACGTATTAAAATTTTAACATGGCACCAGATAATAGCTAAATTCTGCACTGAAAATATAGAATGATAAACTCAGAGAAAGATTTATTATTTACATATAGTCTACATGAGCTATATCTTAAGATCTATAGTAATTTTCATTTTTATTGAAACTTATACAATTAAAACGATAATAAACCCTTCAATCATTCATGAAAATAAAGAAAAAGATCTTTCAGATGTTTATCATGTTTGTTTTTGTCGTGCAACTGTTTATTAGTATTTAATCTAGGGATTATGAAGCTACTCAAAGGTTTTAAAAGATTTATTATACAAAGCTATTCTCTTTTACAATGCAATTCACCGTAAAATATGTTTGTATTTTTGGACTATTATATGAGGATTTTTGTTTTTATTGATTTTCATTGGATTACTTTCTGTAAAAACGCTCGTTATGGGTTCGAAAAAATATACATATGTTTGTATTTTTAAACTGGCTAAGATCAAAAGGATTAACATATATGAGTACAAAGAAAATTCCAAATTAAATATCTTTTCCAATATTATATAGGCTCGTTTGATTTATTTGAATTACCACTAAAAAATCGAGTAGACGGACAAAAATCAAAGATGAATTGCTGCAAATTCTATGCAGATGAAACCAAATCGTAGAATACATATCATATTTTAACAAAGAATGAGGCCAAAGGTGTTTTTGCATTTCTTCTGTTCTTGACGTTGTGTCGAACAACGAGTCGACTGAAGATATATGTAAGAATAAATTGTTCTTCTATATTCTGTAAATTCTAATTACAAAAGGTCTAGAAGAAAAATTCTTTTACATCATGAATAATATATTTTTAATCGGGTACAGGGTTGCCAGCTGCTCAGGTCCCAAATGGGGTACATCCGTGAGGTACGCAGTTTACATTTTTCACACTGGTCATCAGCTGCGGAAATCAATTTCGAAAACTATTTTCAATCAGGAAAGGGCATTCTCAGTTTTCCGTTTTACTGTAAACTCTAGCTTTCAAATTGAAAGCTTTATTTTCTAATAAATATGTTCACAATAAAATTTCATTTTGACATACCTATATTCAATTCAATCATAATAAAACAATGCTTACTCAAAGCGAACCTTCTCGATTTATATTTACACTAACTGTTGCACGCTTTTTTTCGAAACTACTTTTGTTAACTTTTGGCACACTTTATCAGTTGCGGTTCTGTTTGACCAAAAGAAAAAAATCTTCACATGTCATAGTACTATTAAATCTAATTTTCAATTCAGCAGCTATCGTTTCATTCACCGTCAGATTGCGAATGCCTGTCCATGCGCTTTTTCTTTGACTAAGAACGCCTTTAACAGACGCATTCGAGCAAGGAATTGAATACACATAAGAAATAATTTTTTACATTTCAATACTCATTGGTTTCGACTTTACAAGAAGAAAAGTCCAAAATTGATTAGACCGAAATTCCACTTCTTTTTCATGATTTTCGGTCGTCGGTTTGTGAATGAGATTATCTTCATCATGGGACTTGTTGCATATGTCATTGTTGAATTCTTCATAAACATGACCATTAGCAGCCAACCAATATAATTGACGCTTCACATCTTTATCAATAGTAAATGTCGGATAAAGAGACAGAAATTTTCTTAGTTTNGAATTCTTAATAAACATGACCATTAGCAGCCAACCAATATAATTGACGCTTCACATCTTTATCAATAGTAAATGTCGGATAAAGAGACAGAAATTTTCTTAGTTTCAATCAAAATATGGATGATAGTAGTCGTAACATTGAAAAATGCAGATGGGGTACAAAAGGCTCAAATTGGGTACTGTACCCCCAAATGGGGTACGGCTGGCAACCCTGATCGGGTATATTCTTATTTGGTCTTGCCTATTATCAAATTTTAATGTTTTGCGGAATTATATAAATAGACACGCATTATCATATCGATTATTATGTAAAGTTGATACAGTTGATTTCACGTATAAGAGAATAGACAACCCATAGTTTAGTAACAAGTCCAGTCGTATTTTTGAACCATGAAAAACAAGTTTTATTTTCATGGCACAATCAAGCCATACTCTGATCAGAAGATACTACAAGCGAGTTCACATCGACATTTGTACAATAAGTTCAAATTTTATATTATTTTTTGAGTACAATTATAGTTCATTCTATTTGCTCTAAAAAGAAAAGAAAAGAAAAAATAACGTTTCGTATTGTTCGAAGTATTTTCTTACATCTTTTGTTCTAAGCTTTTGTTTTGCCTTCAGAAAACAGTTCCAATTTAATTTCTTAGTATAATAGCTTTTTCACTAGATTTTTTGCGTTGCCTAACAAATAACGATATAATCAAGTCTCTGGGACACTATAAAGTTATATTAAAAAGAAAATAATGCAGAGCTTTTGTCTTACTTCTTTCCGGCAACAAACAAGTTTTATAGCATACTCACGTCAAATTTACTGCTGCAATTAGATATGCATTTATATGATCCAGTTGATAATTGAGAAACACAGTTTGCTAGATTGCTAGAAGAAAAGCTGCCAACATAACATCTATGCCAATACAAAGAAAATGGCAAGATACTGCAAGTAGATAGCTACTTCCAAGTTCCTATTATTGTACAGTCACAGTATGTCTTTCTAATCGATCGTTTACAAACAGTTTATCTAGACATAGGTACATAAAAAAAACGGATCGATGTGAAAGTTATAAATTTTAGTATTATTCATAACTTATCGAAATGAACGAACAATGTTAATACTTTCTCTGTGATCATTTGTCTGATCTAGTTATGTTACATTTTTTTCAAAAAAAAGAATTCAAATAATTTATATGTTGGATATAGGACCTGGTTCCTTGTAACAGTTTTTGTTTTGATATGAGTGATGATTCTATATCATTCAAGATACTTTATTGATGAGCTTTGTTTTCATCGAATTTCAGTTAAAAGATTGTTTACAGTTACATATCGTTTAATGAAACTATACCTTGATTTTCCATCTTAGTATTACATGGATATATAAGAGACAACTTTGCTTTAAGATAGTCTGTCTAATAGCCCAAAAAATGGTTCAAGTTTAAGGTATCGGTTTATTAATATGACATTTTGCCTATTAAAATTATACTGTTACAATATATTGAAAATTTAGCTTTAAAAACATCTGTATAATCTGATCTATGATTATTTAGAATATAACTCTGATCACGAGTGTTTACACGATACTTGATATAATAGTAATACATACTTTTGATGTGTGACTTCAAAAGGATAACACTTGACGACACCTAATAAATTATGCATTGCACATGAGATTATGATACGTTTAGTGTTTTTTTAAATATTGTGTCACACGAGAGAAGAGAATTTGAGATGACCAGTGCTTGTCTATATTTTTTTTACACTCTGCTAGCGTGGCACAAATTTAATATAAGCAAATATCTACGAGCATTTCATTCAATGACTTGACATTGATCCAGGTGATCACTCTATAGAGACATCTATCGAATAAGCAACACACACATATATATATATATATATATATAAACTGAAATAATTAAAATATACTATATCATTCTACTCAAAATACAGATACATTTTTGAGAGAAAAAATTTTCAATTCAATTTGTTTTCTGATATGGTAATGTGTGGGAAACAAAGACATTCTTGTCTTTTGTCCTCGTACTTCTGTCGTTCCTTGCTTGTCTGTTTTTAAACGTCTCAGTTTTCGTTTTGCTATATTGATCATCAAATAATGGCAACTGCATCATCGTCAGTACCGCTACTCTATTCTGTATTGACTTCATCTCATGATAACAATGAGGATTTTGTCAATCAATTGCGAAATCATCTTAATCAAATTGAAACAAATGTTCAACAAAGTTTAAGTCAAATTCAACAACATAAACCGTATACCTCACTTAAAGCAGCTACTAATCCAGTTGATTCAACAATGAGAAATAAATTTTTTACCATGTAAGCATATAAAATAGTACAATAAATATTAAGATTCGAAGAATTTTTTCTTACATTTAGACTCCGAGATGTGGCATCAAAGAATAATTTAGTATGATTGTATAATTTCATGTGATTGCTCATTTAAATGCTATTTCTATTTAGCCATTTGATGAATCCTTATTTCGTCGACAAATTTTAGATAAACAAGATTCATCGACATCATTGTAAGTCTATCGTAACTGATGAATTCATCTAAAATTGCTCATTTATAGAAAGGTTGATATTGTTCGAGCTACACCAACTCTTACCAATGATAATAATGATCAACATTTATCACCCGTTAATAATACTCGTCGATCTCAATTTGCTCCTGTTCTTAGCAGTACACCTGTACATCAAACAAGTCCAATTACACCGATTCCAATTGATCTTACAAGTATATAGTTACTCTTCATTCACAACCAATCAATTATTTTTCTTCTTCTCTCTAGTGGCTACTCCATCAGTTGCACCCGTTTTAACAAAAACTACAGATGCTCTTTCAACCGTTCTACCATCAGCTATTGTTCCGCAGCGAGCTAAAGTAGGACGTACAGGTGGCCGTCCTCCACGTATACCACGTGGTGAATCAGTAATACGTGAAAAACATAATACATCAAATATAAAAGAACAACAGGAAGAAACGATTCTTGCAAAAGAAGTTTACATTTCGTCAAAACGTCAAATCAAAGGAAATGAAGAAATAATTGAAGAAAATGTTGAAATTGTCATTGAACAAACAAATGAAATTCTACCAGATATTATTAAACAAGTGCAAACAACTCCATTGCGTGGAAAAGCTAGAAAAGTTAATCAAGAAAATGTTAATATTATTCCACAACTTGAATCACCACCACCAGTATCATCTGTACAGGAAATTGAAACAATAACAACAAAAACGCGGGGTGGAAGAGGTAAAAAGAAAGTCGACGAGAAAAAACAAGAAGTTAAACCAACACGAGTAGCGTCGGCACGTAATCGGAATAAAAAGGAAGAAGTTATCATTCCAGAAGAAGCAATTCCGAAATCTTCAAAAAGAATGACTAGAACTAAAAATGAAGATATTATTTCAAACGAAGAAGTTACAGTTCCAATAGAAAAAATTTCATTACCTTCGAAAAGAACAACTAAAAATAAAAAAGAACCAACTATTCAAAAAGAAGAAGTTCCAGAACCTTCAAAACGTACAACCAGAAATAAAAAACAAGACGTTATCATTCCGAAGGAAGATATTCCACAAGCTTCGAAACGAGTAACAAGAAATAAGAAACTTGATCAACCTATTATCAATACCGAAGAAGTAAACGAAACGAAGTTTTCTTTTTTCTGTTTTGACTGATTTCTTTTTCTTTTCAGAAACCGTCAACAGTTAAAATGCGTGCTACTCCATCACGTAGTAAAAAGATACTAACAATGGATAAAACTGAACCCATTATTCTAGCAACACCAAAGAAAATCATGACAAAATCGAATAAACGAAAAGGAATCGATGATGCAACTGAAAATCCAATTGATACTATTCAAGTAAGAAATTTCTGATGGTTATTTTGGAAATTATATTCTATTTTTTTTCACATCAGCCTTCGTCTCCAAAACGTCGTGTTGGTCGTAATACAAAATCTAAAAGTGCATCAGTATTAGAGACTATTGAAATACCGCCAACGATTGAACCAGAACTACAACAACCAAGAATTATGCTTACTCGAACTAGCCGCCGTGGTAAAAAAGACATTGAAATACCAATAGAAAAACAAGAAGTTACTGTTTTGAATAAAACTACTCGAACTGGTCGTGGAAATAAAACCAGTGAACCGATCAATACCGATAGTTCTACCACTGTTGCAGATCTCGTGATGACATCGGTTACTGTATCGGTAAGTAACAGTATATATTATATTAGTGTTTTTATTTATTGAATCTTATAGGCACCAGTTACGTCATCGGTAAAAACATTAATTTCTAAACCACCACGGCCACCTATTGCACGAAAGAAAAAAAGCATTGCAATGCCACCAATATCTCAAACATCTCCATCAACACCATCACCAACAATATCAAAACGTATTCAATCAACATCTCCTATTGCTGATAAGCCATTATTACCATTACCTGTTCCAACAAATGGTGGTCGGCGTCGTCAACCACAACGTGAAGTACTTATAACACCGCCTCGAGTAGACAAGCCTATGCTAGAAACGTTACCCTCAAATACTCGTAATCTAAAGCGTACACGGTCATCCGTAGCAATAACACCAAAACGAGTTCGTCGTGATGATCTTGTTATAGTAGCTGTGCCGAGTACACCAGGTAGAAAACGAAACGCATGTACGTGCCAAAAACGAAGAAATAAAATATGCGACATTTGTGCAGCAGCCATTGAAAGTTAACAAATGGCTCTACTTTTCTTTTAAATATATTTGTATAAAATCTATGTACTAGCACATGTCTTTGTCTATTGTAAATGTGTTTATGTGTTACGTTACTCTACATAATATTCTAGTTTGCCTATTTTTTTTTCTTTCTTGTGTTATGACTTTGTCAGATGATGAAAAATAAAATTACGTCTAATCCATATGATATTGGATGTTGTGATTACTTTCAATGTAGCATACAATTCAATTGTTTATGATGCATTTTTAATGATATTAAGAATATTCAAAGAGATACAAATTATTTTACTGTTAATTTCGGTGACCTGAAATATTCTAAAATGTCCTGAAAGCTTATATTCATGTTCATTTCACAGTATACGAGATTGATCGTATTTTATAATCGGACATTGCATTGTTGAAATATTATTTTGAAAAGTCTAGGCATACTGTAAAAATGATTTATGAGATATTTTTGTTACAGCATATACGTGTGCTACACAACGACATTGAGAGATAACTGTAACAATGACTTGTTCTGGTTCACTGGTCATCGGCGATTTAGTTTCTACTTCAGCCAGTTATATTTGAAGTTTGCTGTATTCCCTATGACGAATAACGGTATTCGTCAAGTATATTTCAGAAGAAAAAATAATATTCTCGAAATATCTCGATCATAGTGACATTATGATTGCATGGTGGAAATAAGACAATAATATTGGATAGTAGAAATGTTTTATTTTTTGCTTTATTTTTTCTTAAGTATTATTAATACATAATAACATTAGTTGGAGTTGATTTTAGAAATAGAAAAGGATACAGCGTAAAAAGCAGATTTTTATTTGTTTTTGGCAAAATTAAAGAGCTGACCGATATTGGCCTCCTTAAAGAGGGGACCATGGATTTTACCAGGCGCCAAGCTTGAACCGAAACTGGTCACTGCTACTTGTAAACCTGATCCTGTATTGCTATTGTAACTTCGGATCCACGGACCACCAGATGAGCCACCATTCATTCCACAGGTGATTTGCATTCCCTTGAAATTGTTTGAAAGCATACTCACAATAGCTGATGGCTTCGCTGTTTGTCCATTACATGTGTCCATGACTTCGCCCTTTTCACTATTAGCCGGGTAGCCGAATAGATGAGTTGTACCTACTTCCGGGGCATTGAGAGAAATACCAAATGCACCAGTGAGATCTTGAACATGTTCATTTTCGTCGTTTATATCGACTAGAACAACGGCAACATCATGAGTGTAGTCTACTTTAGCCATCCATTCTTGTGTGGTTACTATTGAACGCGCTGGAAATGTACCATGTGGGCGCACATTGTTTTCATAATGTGGCATGAAGATTAAATTTGTTGCGAAGACTTTAGCAGTATTATTGTAGACACAATGACCAGCGGTTACGACTGTGTCACGATTTGCTGCGTTCACTACGGAACCAGAGCACATGTAAGTCAACTTATCGAAGCTGAAATAGATTTTACCGACCGCTGGTGGACCAACAGGAGCTTTTAAGCTTAATGGAGCAGGTGCAGCCAATAATCGTTCGGTGTTTTTCGCTTCAATCTCCTGAATATCAAGGGGAGACACTCGAATATTGGCATCAAATGACGATTCCATTGGTCGAGCAGAAGCAATTCGTTCTGGTGTCCAAAAATCAATGACCGATCGTAAGTATTCATGGCGGGTTTGGCTACGAGGAATTGGAACCTCATAGTGAAAAACACCCGAATTGGAGCCAATTGCAGCACCACTATTGGCACTGATAAAGCCAAGAATGAATAAGACAGCGAAGAGAGACATGATCGTTGTTATGTTGTAATTTTCTGAACTGTTTGTAACTAATCATCAAACTTCGATGGACGAGTATTTATAGCTATTCGAATATGGATATCTCAAAAGCGTAGGAGTAGACATTTCATCGAAAAATAATTTGATAAGATTGAATCATAAAGTATTTTCGTTTCTTCAAGCAATAAAATGAGCTTGTGCCTATTATGCATTTTCTTTCAAGTTGCTTCAGCAAGTTTTATATACTCTTCAAAGTATCTCTCTGTAATGAGGTGATATAATAAAAGTTAATCATCTACAAGAAAGTGCACAATACATCGATATCACTTTTATGATTTTGTTTTTCAATAGATTTATAGTTCAATTAGAGTCACTTTATAGATAACAAAGGAACACTGTAAAACTATTCTTTATTTTCGTGCAATGTCGATTGTAAAAATTCTAGATAGATTTGTTTTGAATGTGATTATAATATCTATTGTTTTATATGACTTATTAATCTACCTGACAGTAAGTTCGATGCCCAAGTTGATCAAAACGGACTCGTTTACGGTCTGTTTATCGACGGTAAACGATGTCAAAACGGTATATTTACGGCAGTAAATAGGCCTTATTTGCCCGTAATACCTGGCGCAGTAATACGGCACCATAAATAGGACTGAATTTTCATGGTTTACGGCTGTTTGTGCTTCGCACTCTCATGATAATACGGTCCGTATTACTGCGCCAGATATTACGGCAAACTGTCGCCCGTAAAATAGTCATAAAGTAACCGTCAACGGCCGTATACGGACCGTACTGTTCGACCTGGGCGTGAATGACTTTCGCACCCATATTTGTTAGCGCCAGTGTAGCTATAACTAATGGCTTGATATTTTGTCCATTTAATCTGTGTATGAATAGATTTACATGAGATTCTTCGTTGAGCGCTGAGGATATAAAGTGCCGGCATGAGTGGTTATCAGGAACCTCTGTTAATTTTTTTAGCATCTACATATATCTGTTATCGATTTTAAATAATAAGATACTCTATCAGTGGATCGATTCACTTTGTAGTAGATCCATCTGAAATTTCTGTTCTAAACTTCTTTCTAAAAAAAACTAGCAACACCAGATGGCACAGTTCATACATCAAAAATTCGACTTCTTATGTAACCAAGTATTTTTATTATTTTCTTTTGCTCCTAATTTTCTTTTGATAAATATACCATAAAAACTTGCTAGTGCAGTCTCATTGGCGTTGAAATGTAGAACTCACATATTCTATATAAACTATGATATCTAACCACATTTAACATTGATTGGTATAATTTGTAATGGGGAGGGCAAGAAGAGCAGGAAAGCTTCAGTCTGAAGAGCGTAGTTATGGATGACTGCTAATGTAGATATCCACTTGAACTATATCAGCAATATAGAATTTGATTCGCACTCATCGAAAAGGAGCTAAAGCTTATGAAATAGCCTATATTAGCTTGTCAAAACATTGAATAACAATGGTTTTTTGCAATATCAGCTGTGTAAATATATGTTAGATTCAAATGTTTCGTTTTTATCGATCTTTTTGTTTAAAATGCATGCTGACTGTCATATAAAGAGTGCTTATATGAAGTAACGGACGATATTCTAGGAATGTTCTCATATGAATTACGCAAGAAATTTCTACTTTGTAGAAAAAGAAGAGTATTCATATTCAAGTTGGATGTGGGTCTGAAGAGTAATAAATGAATATGTAAAATAAAAAAATGTATTCTTTTATGGATCTTTTCATCTTCGAAAAAAACTGATAAATTTTCCTTTAAAATTGACATAGCTCCCAATAGCGTTTAATATTGTCAAACACTTTTATAGTGTTGACTGAAAAAATTAGTCGTCACAGAGAAATTCAAGAAATCAAAATATCAGTTATACATACCACATTACTACAGGTATATTCAAATTTTAACTTATGCACATTATGATATGACCGTCACAGTCTGCATAATCCACGGTCGGCTTCCTAGGAAGGAAAGAAATTTAGAAAGCTTGATGAAAGCCACCTAAAAATTAAGATGAAGTTCCATAGAAGTTCAAATGTTTTTCTGAAGATACTATTGTCATATAAGTACAGTTTTTTGTGGTATTCACATCTCAGAGAAAATACATCTATTTTACTTGAAATCTTTATTATCAATCGGCATCTTGCGATTGCGCCAATAAGAAAATAATGAATTTACATGAGTTAATTATTGATGGATTCATCATTATTATTAGGTACAGCGCATGTCCGTAATTCGAGCAGCTATTCACACACCTTCAGAGGTTCCTCTTTTTTCAAAAACGTTTCTGCAGAAACATATCGATTTTTTACATTGTTGAGTAGAGAAATGTTTTCTCTATCCAATGATGTAAAAATCTTTTTTTTATCTTCAAAATTAATTCAGTAATTAGCGGTAGTTTCAGAGAAATTGAATTTGTCCGTTTTAGGGGCTCTGTTTCTAATACGAACAACAAGCAAAAGAATGTTCCTAATTCGAACACCCACCAAAGAACAAGCTAAATTTTCAAAAAATCACCAAATTAACTTTTTCACTATTAAAAATTAAAAATTTTAAAATAGTTCAATGACAAAAAATGTTTCTTGTTAATCGAGGAGTTTTAATTTAGAGGTTCAGAGTTTTTCAAATTATATTGACCGAGTTATTAAATTAAAAAGAAGTATCCTAGCTGTTCGAATTAGGATCACTGTACTTAATTCGAACAGCCAGCTAAAAAATGTTCCTAATTCGAACAGATTATACAAAATACATAGAAAAAAAATACTTTTTTAGTAAATGAAGCTTTTTTATGTTTCAAATCAAAAATTTCTTTTTGTTTCCGATAGAAAAGATGCTTGTTGACCCATTCCGAATTAATATCCAGCGGTTCAACTTAATCTGGCACTAGCACATATCGTCGCACGATCACTTCGTCGCAGAAAAATTCTTTTCGTTCTGTTCGTCCCTATCTATTTGTCTCTTCTCTCTTAATGAATTATTCTTTTGTGTATAACCAATGGAGACAGCATAAATTAAATGAAAAATTACCAGAGATGTGTACAAAAGTGATAGATAATTAATTGTGCTAAGACATATAATTTTAATTCGGTAAAAGGATCAATAAAAAATAGTATTCTCATTTAATTGTGATAGTGCTAAAGCTAATAAAGACTAATCACAATGGTCGCTCGCTGCATGAATTTCAGTGTAATCTAAACTAAAAAACACTGATCCGAGATTCTTAACTATGGAACCATGTCAAATAAAAAAAATACATTTCACTTCTCAATTTCAACTTTCAATGCGCACTACTTCTCAAGCAAAATGTCTGAAACAGGAAAACTGTTTTTTATAAAAGAAAAAGCAATGATGCTCCAAGGTTACATCTATACTAAAAAACGTATAATAACGACGGAATTTATTCTTCGATCTCAGAATCAAGATTGTAAAGCTAAGATCTTTTTGAACATCAGTCAATTAATTGAAATAAAAATTATTTATCCAAAAAAACTCGTTGTTATGCCAATTTATCCTTGAACACATTTCTCTCAGCGCTAATATCACACTCTCATGCTCCGAAGCCCGGTCGTTTTCATATTATCTAATTAAAAATTGACATTAAAATTCGACTGATCAACTTCCTCGGCTCATCTCAACTAGATCAATTCTTAAAAAATATAGCAGCCAACATAACTCTTCAGATCATTTTTTTTCGTTAGTTTTGGTTTTTTGCTTATATTTTTTTTCTCAATCTATTCCTCATGATGTTGTATGTTAAGTATGCACAAACTACACAGAAATTAACTGATAAGTTTTCCTTTGGTTATACGCAAAAAAAAATTCATTAAGAGAGAAGAGACAAATAGATAGGGACGAACAGAACGAAAAGAATTTTTGTGCGACGAAGTGAACGCGACGAAATATCGTGCGACAATATGTGCGGTCACCGCGAACAAGAGTAATCGACGAGCTTTTGATACAGCCTCATCATTATCCCAGAAGTGTTTTGGTGAGACTGACGATGTCAACAAGTGCTTATTCACGGACGCGTGTTCTTGAAGTTTGTCCATAGAAAGCATTTCGGGCTGTTATGTCCAAAATAAAATGCTTTATATACTAGAGTTTGAATAAGACCGTTCGTAGGTAACGCACTAATAGTATATCAGATAGATTAAGGGTAGTGAAGCGTACCACTTAGTTTTTATTTTGTTGTCATTCGTTTACACCTGTACACTAATATGCTGTC